>JAHKKF010515607.1:0-33523 GCA_019740295.1 Labeo calbasu
CCAGGTTATGTTGAATTTTTTTTTCCCACACATGACTGATTTATTGGTATTCTGTACATTTTCACCCTCTTACAAAAACCAAACTAATTAGTCCAGAAATTTCATTAAAAAAAAAAACCCTGAAATTTTAATCACATTCCTTGTTTATTTAGCCAGAGTGGTGATATGCAAAATGTTCAGTAAACAAAGCCATATTTCCAAACGAAACACAATTAAACAAAAACACAATCTATAAAACATGACAAAAATAAACAATGCTTTTATTAAAACAGTGAATGCAACTTTGAAATTGAAAGTTTTTAATATACCTTGACTGGAAACGCATACTTCTGTTTTTATTAATGCACAATATGACACAAACGAAACAGTTTCATTTTTGTCATTCATGTAATAGATCTTTTTATAAATGTTGATTTGAAGTGTTTCACATTTTAAGATCCATTTTACCTTGTTGTAAGTTTTTGTTAAAACATTTACATTTTTTTTTACAATTTCTGTACAATATTAAACATTTGTGTAAAGTTATCTTATTCACTTTTAATTAAGATACAATTACAGTGTTGTAATTTACAAATTTTTGGTAGAACACTTAACTGTATAAGGAGCTCATTTGCAAAAACGGATAACTCGGTTTTGAACAATTTTCAAAAATCATGTTTTTTCATTGTGCATTCCAATAAACTGCAGTTGGGTTATTTTTATATAAAGTGAAAATAACTAAAAAATACAGCTAACAAACAATGAAAACATGATAACATAATAAAAAACCATGATTTTTGAAAATGTAAACTGAGTTATCTGTTTTTGCAAATAAACTCTTCATTTTTTGTAATAATATTTGTACACTATTAAATTTATGTAAAGTTATAATATTCACATTCACATTTTATTAAGATCCATTTACAGTGTTTTAATTAACCCGTTTTTGATAAAACATTTAAAGATGTTTTTTTATAATAATATCTGTACACTATTACATTTGTGTAAAGTTATATTATTAATATTAAACTGTAACTTTTTTGGCTTACAGTGATGGCCAAAATTATCAGAACACTAGTATTTTTACCAGCTAAAATAGTTTTAAATCAGTTATCTCTATCTTTTGCTGTAGTGCGTTAGTAGGAAATGTCAGTTTATGTTTCCAAACATGCATTTTGCCTTTAATTGTAATAATCCAGTGAGATTTTTGTTTGCACAAGGAGTCTGACAACAGCCAGTGCTCCACACATTTAATTTAGTAAATAGAAGTTAATTAATAAAGAAAATCTATTTATGACATAATTTTTAACAGCATCCTCATTTTACAGTATTTTTACTCGAGTGCCTAAAACTTTTGTACTGTAGCTTTGCAGGTAGGTTTCTTGAAGCATGATGCCACAGTTCTTCTGGATTTAGTATTTAGTATTATTACAATTAATGGCAAAATGAATGTTTGGAAATGTAAACTGATATTTTTTATTGGCACACTACAGAAAAAGATACAAATAACTAACTTAAAATATTTTTAGATGGTGAAAATACTAGTGTTCTAATAATTTTGGTCTTCACTATATGTTTAAACTTAACATTTATCACATTTTATGTTCTCTGAGAATTCTGATGCCTCATGCAAAATAATTTACTTCATTCAAACAAATGAAACAACCTAATTTTCAACTATTTTCTAACATTTACTACACATTTGTGTTGGTTTATTCATTTGTGTGGCACATTAAAACTTTTAATTACTGCAAATATAAATGAGGCCACACCCAAAACCCTCACCTCATGCCCTGAAGCATGGTGCTCAATAACCAGATCTCTTCTTCTTCTTTCAAAGGGATTACCCCAAATCGATAGGCCAGTGTTTGCAGGAACGTGGCCTCTCGGTGGAAATGCTTTACCTGCAGGTGGAATCAGGCCTGACGCGGGCTCTCCAAGATGTCCGCTCCGACGGTTCCCCCTTATGTATTCTCGTCGAGCAGACTAATGTAACTCTCTCCTCGTGCACAGTAATCATATTTTCAGAGTCCCTCAAAAGTAAGTCCCGACTCCCACAATCTTATCTCCCAATAAAACCAGTTTAATTTTACTTCAAACAATAGTTAAATAACCTTAAACAACCTTGACTTGGTGGTGGGCATTTCTACACTAACAAACAACAAAACCTTAACTACTATTCTGTGACTGCACCAAAAGACATGCATTTACACTACCAGTCAAAAGTTTTTGAACAGTAAGATTTTAAATGTTTTTTAAAGAAGTCTCTTCTGCTTACCAAGCCTGCATTTATTTGATCCAATTAACAGCAAAAAATATGAAATATTTATACTATTTAAAATAACCATTTTCTATTTGAATATGTTTTAAAATGTAATTTATTCCTGTGATCAAACTAAATTTTCAGCATAATTACTCCAGTCTTCAGTGTCACATGATCCTTCAGAAATCATCCTAATATGCTGATTTGCTGTTTAAGAAACATTTATTATTATTATTATTATCAATATTTAAAACAGTTGAGTACATTTTTTCAGGAAGCGTTGATGAATAGAAAGATCCAAAGATCAGCGTTTATCTGAAATAAAAAGCTTTTGGAAACATTACACACTGTACGATTCAAGAGCTTGGAGTCAGTATAATTTTTTTTGGAAAGAAATGATAGAAATTATTACTTTTATTTAGCAAGGATGCTTTAAATTGATCAAAAGTTATGATAAAGACATTTCTAATGTTACAAAAGATTTATTTTTCAGATAAATGCTGTTCTTCTTAAATTCTACTCAGCTGTTTTCAGCATAATATGTTTTTTGAACAGCAAATCAGAATATTAGAATGATTTCTGAAGGATCATGTGACTGGAGTAATGATGCTAAAAATTCAGCTTTAAAAACAGGAATAAATTACACTTTAAAAAACATCAAAATAGAAAACCGTTATTTTAAATACTAAAAATATTTCAACATTTTACTGCTTTAGCTGTACTTTGGATCAAATAAATGGAGGCTTGGTGAGCAGAAGAGACTTATTTACAAAACAAAAAATCTTACTGTTAAACGTTTGACTGGTAGTGTATCTATTCTGAAAATATACCTCAAAAACATTCAAAAATTGCAGAAACCTTCTTAACAATGTAAAAAGAGAATTAATTCATATTACTGCAAAAACATCAATGTCATAGGACTACAAGCATGCAACCTTTATCTTTGTGTAAAAACATGCTAGAAACATGGAATGGTTATAAAAAGCTTTTTCTGGGATTTATTCATTATAATATATATATATATATTTTTTTAAATTTCCCAAACAGAAAAAAAAAACTCTATCTCTGAGTATTTTTTTTTATTTCACCGCATTGTAGGCAAAATTGTCAAAATTTACTTACCTCCAAATAAGTAGCTTGTAATTTTGCACCATTTGTTTTTTTGGACTCTTTTTTTTTTACTTTTACACTGTTTTTCATAACAATCAACAGTTTTGAGTAGTCTGAAAAAATTAGGCATGCTTTTATTTTATTTTTTATTTTTTTTAATTTTTTATTTTTAACACAATATCACATTATTATTATACATTTAGGTACAAATGTTTTACCAATTTTCATTAAAAAAAAAATATTTGCACCATTAAAACCAAGCAAAAATGTATCAATGTAGTGCTAGACACACACACACAAAAACATCTAAAAAAGACCCTCAGCATCACATTAAAATAATGAAATGCCCTCAAACAACAGATGTGCTTTAATTTTGTTTTCCTGCTTTTTCTCTATTAATTTAATTAATGCCCACCACTTAATTAAAAAACACTGTTAATATATAAATATTTCAAATGTTTAATATATTTACCAAAGCATTTATTCCTATAAAACGTCACCTTGCTGGTAAGTTCTCTTAAAGCTGGATTACACTTACACATTTTAAAACGCTTTTATACACTTATTATACACATCATACACTTTCCGACTTTGTTAATGGTTACACAAAAAAACTGAACACGCACTAAATGACTGAGAATCACATTACCAGACTTTCATGTCTAAAAAACAAAACAAAAGAACAACAAAACAAACTTGCGCAAAAACACTCCTTTTTAAACATGGCCAATGAACTATTACATTTTCTGAATGTAGGAATTTGCTATTGTGCAATGTCATCAAAACTGAATGCATAAAAATGCATAAAACAATTCTCATGCACAACGCCTTCCTCATATTAAAGAAAAAAAACTTATATAAACTTCAAATATCCCTTCTCCCAACTTTCAAGCGTGCTCATAAATGTGTCCTTTGAGTGCATACTGAATTTTAATGTGGTAATTGGGTTAAGCAGTGGTTGGCAGACTGCAGCGTGTTGCTGACGAGGTAGAACTCTTGTGCGCTCTGCTTAGGCTGCAGCGGCTCACACTGAGCACCATATGTAACCCCCTTCCCTCCTCTGGCTGACCCTTCCTCTGCCTCTCCACAGTTCATCGAAATATGCCCAAAGAACAGGCCATGGAGTTTGTGATGGTGGAGTTCAGGCGCTTGAGCGGTTCAAGGCGGGTGCCGGACCCCACGGAGGCTGCGGCACGGGCGGCTGAGCTGACGGAGGACTACCTGGAGCGCAGCAAGCTGGAGCGCCACACTGTTCCCTCCGCCACCCGCCACCTGCTCTTTCTCCTGGCCGAAGGTTTGCACCTGTACCCAGAAGAGCTCAACACACTGGCGGAGTATCTTCAGAACCGCCAAGACCATCTGCAAGGTGAACGTGCTTCTATGTCTTGGCCTAGTTACATTCNGACTACCTGGAGCGCAGCAAGCTGGAGCGCCACACTGTTCCCTCCGCCACCCGCCACCTGCTCTTTCTCCTGGCCGAAGGTTTGCACCTGTACCCAGAGGAGCTCAACACACTGGCGGAGTATCTTCAGAACCGCCAAGACCATCTGCAAGGTGAACGTGCTTCTATGTCTTGGCCTAGTTACATTCATAGCGTGTTGCTTTCATAAGTATGTCTTAATTCTTATTGTTATGATTCATTTTAATATATGATTAAATTAAATTACCTCAAATTAGATGTATAATTAATAAAATGCAATTAAAAATGTGCAGTTAAACTTTTTATTAAAAAAAAAATTACCCTCTAGATTTTGAAGCTAACATTTTATTTATTTATTTATTTATTTATTTATTTATTTATCTATCTAAAAAGTTTGGGATCAGTAAGATTTTTAATGTTTTCAAAGAAGGCTCCATGCTCATCTAAGTTTGATTTGTTTGTTCAAAAATACAGAAAAAAAGTAATATTATGTAATATTATTGCAATTTAAAATAACATTATTCTATTTTAATGTACTTTAAAATATAATTTATTCCTGTAATGCAAAACTGAATTTTTCATCAGCCATTACTCCAGTCTTTGGTGTCACATGTTCCTTCAGAAATCATTCTAATATGCTGATTTATTTCTTTTATTATCAGTGTTAGAAACAGTTAATATTTTTTGGAAAAGAAAAAGCATTTATTCAAAATAGAAATCTTTTCTAACAATATGTCTTTACTATCACTTTTTGTCAATTTAACACATCTTTGCTGAATAAAAGTATTAATTTCTTTCATAAAAAAGAAATAAAGAAATAATTTACTGACCCTGAACTTTGAACGATACTGTATATTATTAGAAAAGATTTTTATTTTAAATAAATGCTGTTCGTTTTTTATCTTTTTATTCATTAAATAATTGATAATAGATCAGCGTATTAGAATGATTTTTGAAGGATCATGTGACACTGAAGACTGGAGTAATGATGCTGAAAATTCAGCTTTGATCAAAGGAATAAATTATATTTTTATATTTTATAAGTATATTAAAAGAGAGAACCACTATTTTAAATTTTAATAATATTTCACAATGTTATTGTTTTTTTTTTTGTATTTTTTAAATAAATGCAGTCTTGAAAAAAAAAACATACTTATCCCAAACTTTTGAACTGCAGTGTGTATTTCAAGCATTTTATTACAAACTTTTGTATTTTAAATTAGTGATTTTTTTTTTTATTTTATTTTTTTTTTTTTTCCATATGTGACCACAAAAGCAGTCATAAGGATAACTTTTTTGAAACTGAGATGTATTTTTTGTAAGTTGTCCAAATAAAGTTCTTTTACATATTTAGAGTAGGACATTGGCATAAAAGTAAAATTAATAATTTTGACCCATACAATGTATTGTTAGTTATTGCTACAAATATACCTGTGCTACTTATGACTGGTTTTGTGGTCCATGGTCACATATATTCATAAACATTAAAACATTATCTTTTTATTACCATTCTCTTCCTTTCTTCTCCAGTATCTTCTGTAGAGGTGGGCAGTGATGTTGCTCCTGTAATAAACAGCCTGCCTCCAGGGTTAGGAAAGCCCCCACCACTTCTGCCTGCTGGATCTGGACCACCACCAAGAGAGCAGGCAAACCCACCCTCTGGGTCAGCAGATACACCCCCAGGCCATCACAGGGGATTGCAAGGTTTGTTTTGGAGGTGGGAAGGTGGGATGAAATAAAAAAAATAGATATAAACTGGAGAGTATCGTTTTTTTTACTTTAAGGAAGTTCATTCATTAGTTCAACCTATTTATGATGCTCATTTATTTAAATGCATTATTCCTTTTTTTTTTTTTTGCAGGCTCGTATCCCAAGACGAAACCACCTCCGTTGCTTTCAATGCAAAATCTAAAGCCACCTTCCCACAGATCAACTGGCCCCCATAGTCTTTTACCCTCTCGGGCCTCTTCAGCCCCGCACGATTCTTCATTTAGTCCCCCGTCTAGAGGGCAAGCAGCCCCACATGGTCTTGACAAGCCACAACCTCTTCTAGGCCCAGCACCTACACATGGGCCATCCTCCACCCGTACCCCACTGCTTGATCGTGCCCCTCTACTTGAAACACCTCTTGGTTTCCCGTCCCCTAGAGGGCTGTTGCAGCATCCGGGGTCTTATTCAGCACGAGGGCCACCACTGATGTGTGGGCCCCCACCGCAAAATGGGCCCAGAGGTCCTAGAGCACCACCACCTTCACTCAGGAGCCTTCATATGGGAGCCCCAACAGGTCAGTATCTTCTCATGAAGTCTTTATTGTAATTGCCATTTAAAGCACTGTTGTCTGATTGTCTGATTTGTCTTTTTGTCAATGTTCAGGTCCTCGACCGCCACGACGCCTGCTTCCTTGATTCTCTCAGGACACCTGATTAAATCATAGGCCAGTATTGCCACGTGGGACAGTTGTTACATTTTGGACTTAGTTTTATGTTTTATATTTTTTAGGAATTTGCCTTGTTTTCTTTCAGGATCCTATGAGATGTTTAAAGATGTACTGGTATGGATAAAGCCTCATTGGTGTTCTCTTTATTTCCACAGTTGTAAGCTAATTTTTAGAATAAATCTGAAAAATTTCAGTGGCATTAATCTGTAAGAGATGTCTTGAAATATCACTGTTCTCCATACAATGATTGAATGTGTTTCAAATACAATTTTGTTGTGAGGCAATAAGAGACTGTTCATAATTTAGGTAGATTGTAGAAGATTCTTGACCTCCAGGAAGCAGATTATGTTTTATTTTTTAGGGGTTCAAACGCATAGCGCTGAAACCCTATTGTAATTGTTAGAATGGTCACAGATCAGCGATCTCCACATAAAACTAATCGTGCAGACCAAACTGTAAGTCGTAGAGACTTGGAACTTGGAGGGATGGTAGTACTCACACTGCCTACAATGTGACCAAGACTTATATATCGCTCATAACCCCTAAACCGTCAGTCGCAGGCTCAGGTGTCTTATGTCGTTGGAATCCTTGGCTTGGCAACCATTTGTCCTCTCAACATAGGTCTTGGACTTGCCCTTGTGGGCAGCGCCGTTGCGCTCCGGGCGTCCCGTGTTCTGATCTGTCCTGTGACAATAAAGGCAAAAAATGCCAAAAAATAGATCTTTACCAAAAAAACAAAGGTCTTTGTCCAGAGAGCCTCAAGCGTCTACGAGGACATTTGCGTATCTCAAAAAACATGGCTGCCATCGGCCGGTGAAGTTTGAGCACCTATTGGACAAGATTAATGGAGGCTCGGTGGGCCTGTTTGACTCACGGCACGGGTCTGAGAGCATTGTATTTTTCAAGGGCACAAACGATTGTTCGCCATGCGGTTTTTCACACATACGCACGGTATTCACTCATACGATAGAACTCCGCATTCCGGACAACTTTGCCTCTAGAACTGCGGCTGTCAATCAAAGGAAAACTCAAAACTACAAAACCTGGTGAGCATATGCGACAGATGATTCTAAACAAGCATACAAAGTTTTAAGGGGATTGGACCACAGCTGGCACTATAACAATCATAAACATTAAAATATGTAATTGTATGGTAAATTACCTGGGTTTGCCGAAAATGCTTTTTTTAAATTGTAGATTTATGTCTTTTTTCTTGCTTAATGTCTTGCTTTAATGCCTTAAAGGCGCCTGAACCCCGGTAATCGGTGCTTGCAGCTATATTTAATTATTATTTTTTTAAAGTAATTATAAAAGGTGCATGATGTTTTGAACTATATTTTGACTATAGTTTTCAGGTCATGCCACAAATTTTTGGTCAGATTGAAGTCGTTTATTCTTTGGAACATTGTTGTACTGGAACAAAGGGGTCGCTGCTCTGAACAGGTCTTTGGCTGGCTGATACTGGCACCCCTTGTGGATTTTGGCTCCATCTGTGTTACCCTTGATGGCAACAAATTTTTTGGTTCTCTTTGCTGGAAAAGAAACGCCAGAGGAAGATGCTGCCGCTGCCACTACCACCATGCTTGACAATAGGGATGAGGTTACCTTGATCATGAGGTTGATTAGCACCAAACATAGATCTAAATTTACTCTTGTGGGGATAATCTTCTCCTCCAGTCAGCTTTTAATCATTGTGACTGGATCCTTGAGTTAGTGAGCTGAACTCTAGAACAAGATCAGTAACATTCAGGAACAAATCATTCAGGTTTGATTCATTCAGAATTGATTCATTGAACAGATCAGGCTCAAAAAAAATTTTTTGTTAATGTTTTTTTTTTATATATATATATATATGCACCACATAGCATCAGAAATCTTCAGAGAACATGGCTTCAGTGCACAAGTCATTTGATACTTTTTTCATGGCAGAGCTTAAATAGCCAAGGTATTATTCAAAAGGTAACCTTTTGTGTCCACTGAACAAAGAAAATAAGGGTGAGTAAATAATTATTCCTTTGATGTTACCAACCTGACAAAGAAACAGGTGTGTGTGACTGAAGTACGGCAGTAAAACAACCTGATAATTTCCTCAGTATTATGAGTTTGTCTTCAAATTAACTAAGGGAACATGTTTTAATAACTGGTAGATGCAAATAAGAGACTTCTCTCGATCCAAACATCACAAGTTAGTTTTATGTTAAGAGACATAAAATGATAATGGAATAATTTTGTTTTGGAAAAATAAATAACTTTATAAATCTATACAGGACTTTTGATAAACCAATTATGTGAGGAAAATTCGAATTTTAATGTCGTAAATAAACTATTATAATTTCGACTGTTTGTCTGATAATTACAATTTTTCATTTACATTTAGAGCTTTTTATGCCGTTAACATAAATATGCGGAGAAAAATAACGTTTTTGTATGGAAATGTTTTAGTAGAACGTCTTTTAGAAACAGACTGCTACGCGAAAAGCAATTAACATTACGTCACTTACGTCACTGTTGCTAATGTCGGTCATCTTATTTTTGTACATTTTTTGCTCTTTCCAGTCTCTAGTTTCTTAAAGAAAAGTAAATTACAGTTTCGTGGAACTTATAAAATATTAATCAGAAAGTCTCAGTCACTTTACTAAATGAAAAACAGCCATTTTGGCTAACTTTTTCTTGTGTGGTTTGCCTGAGAAAGCAAGAAAAACAGCTTTGAAACATGAAGGTGAGTAAACGATGACAGAATTTACTTTTCTAGGTGAAATGTCGTTTTAAATAAGGGGAAAGACTTTATAATATTAAAATTAAGTACAAATGTTTTTGTATTTTTGCAATATGTATGATTTTAATCACCACAGAGGCAAAAATCAAGCAGTTACAAACAGCGAGACACGACGGTAATTTGGCTGTGAGCTAATTTTAGCCACTAGATAGCGCTGGAGACCTACGGAACATACGTTGAACGTAGCAGTTAAATGTTTCATTTATGGTCCTCCTGCTTATCAAACCTCAAATCATCCATTGCTTTTCTATTACAAACATTTTCTCCTCAGATTAGATTTGGTTGTATTTTATTTCAGCATTTCATTTGAAAAGAGAAACAGTGGAATGCAACATTTAATACGATTTAAATACAGAATGAACCCTACAAATTGTTTTCATTCTGTGGAACACATTGCTAGCGTGAATGTATTTTCCCTCAATAACAGTAAATGTCATTTGCTCATGCAAAATAAACCATTGGGAGATAAATCGAAGGCTTGCTGAGTGTAGCTACTGTTCCTTGTGCAATTTCATAATAATAAGAATCTGTATTTGTGAAGTGTTCGTTCGCACACATCCTCCAAATTGGGCGAGATAATATTGCTTCCAGACGACATAATGTTTGCCTATGAGGAGAAATATATAGATGAACTTAAATTACAAATAAGACTAGATATTTTAAAGACACGAATTGTGGTAGAGCAGTAAATGCTACTCAAATTAGATGGTATATTTTAATATTACACAATGATTTACTGTCACTTTTCAAAGCAGTATAGAGATGATATATTGAGATAGGATGTTTCTCAGGCCTTGCGTGAGAACAAAAGTAACTGTGGATGTATGTGCACAGTCATGTGTGTGTACAGTATATACACTGCATGTAAATCCTAATAGCATGCGCTGTCAACAAATGTGTGTATGTCTTTAGCAGGGCATGTTTTACAGCTGTTTGTCTCTCCACTCTCTGATCACAGACACTCGACCGCAGCTGTGAAGTATCCATCACGTCTCAAAGTAATGGAGGCCCGGTTCTGCTTCATTTCACCAGCTGGGAGGTGTTGATTGGGCCTTTTTTGGGTAAGCGAGCAAAAAACGGCTCCACTAAAGCTGATAAATGCAATAGGAGACGGAAGGATTACCAGTCAAACGGAGTGAAACCAGCTTTCGCCGTTACGGAAGCAAAGCCATGCCTCATTTGTGTCCCACGACATGCGATTCAGTTACTGTTACAACTCCGCAATCACACAGAATCACTTTTTCTCCCCACAGAGACCGACACTTGCCATTCCCGCACAACTGGATATCAATCAAAATGTATCACTATGAATATTCTTGGCATTATTGTGTTAGAATTCACAGATACCCAGGTCGTCTCTAAACGCGATGTGCTTCTTTGTTAGGACAGCACCACACTGAGCCTCCTGTATGCTGCTGTGAGTGAGATCTTCATTAGAAACCTTGAGCCCTTCACCAGGATCTGTGCCAGGTACTCGCTCTAACAGCCAAACATGTTGATAATTAAACCCCTGTAATCGAGAGGTGTTATCACAACAATTAACAGCAAAAATGTGAGGGTATGAGCGAGTGTCTCAGAACGTGTGGCTTTGTACGCAGTTCCTCCCTTCTTTTTTTTCTATATTCCATTTGATGGAAATGTTTTACATTCACCTCAATCCTTCGGCTATTTATCGGTGCGTTTTCGTTTCAAAGCGTACATCTTGGGCAGCGTTCCTCTGTCGGGCCATCTTGGGAGGGAATTGACGTGGGGGGAAATTGTACGAAAACATAATTTCTCTTCCCGTCTTTTTTCCTGAAAGCACATTTGTCTCTCTCCTACTTTCCCTAATTCTCCAGACGTGCTCCAACCGTTCTCTTTTTTTCCCCTCTCCCTCCCCAAAGTTGGCTTTCTCTGCCCTCGTTCCTAGGCATCAGCTGAAGACCCAGCAAGGCCCCCATACACAATGAGCTTTAATTGGGTTAAGTTTGTCCGCCACAGATAACATTTCTCTTTCTGTGGAGAATAAAACAAATTGCTGGCACTAATGGCACTGTTTAATGTAGCTCTTTTTATTATGGATGGAGGAAATTAGGAGGAGACTCCCAACAGAGAGCTGATGTCGTGGGAGTGAGTGCATTGTTGCAGCTCATCAGAAAAGCGTTTTTTGCTGGAGCGCCGGCCTCCTCGCCGCCGTTGCTCATCTCTCTCTCTTTCTCTCTCGCTAAGCCCTTTCATGTGCCCTTTCGAAAACGTGGCCGCGCACCTACGAATTGGAGCGTTAAAGCGTGCGGCCCGCGCGATCTGACGTGATCGTGCCCCGCGTTTGGCGCCATGTGTTCCGAACCTGTTCTCCGTCCGCTGTTTTTTATGCTTTAATGCCCTAAGTCCATAAAGCTGGTGTTTCTTTGTGTAAGTCTGGGGCAAGAGCCAGGGAAACGGGGGCTGGAGGGGGGCTTGTTATTGAGGTTTTGGCACAAGACGCGGTAAGCCTAAAAGCCTGAAATTTGTTCTGCATTGCTTTCGTTTCTGAAGAGGGTCCCCCTTTTTCAAGTCAGACGTCTCACTGCAGCAAGCTAATGGGATGCGAGGACAGATGCACACCCTGGCATTTAACACGCCAACACCTGAGAGTGTTTGGAAGACAATCAGCAGTAAAAATGTAATGTTCAATCTGGATTTTTATGGTGGCTAATCAGGACTGATGAAGTAGAGGGTACATTAAAGTGCAGCCGAGCGGTCAGCCCCAATCTGCGTTCCTGCTCTCCACCTCTCCCTCGTGTGCCCGTGTGCACTCGGCATCAGCACGGCTGTCTGGGTCCGGGGTCAGTGTAACAAACAAAACGTGCTGTTTTAAGCGCCGCGCTGTCCTTATATGGACAATTAGTGCTGTACGCCGGCATATTTTAGCAATCCTATATTTTGCTGATGTACACGTTGAGACAATTAAAAGCTTCTGGCAATGCTTTCCTGACATTTTTTGCTTTCGTAATAGATTCTACCAGGTCAGGTCACCGCGGCTCGGTCCCGAAAGTAAAACCCGAATCGAAGGAAGCTAATAAAACGGCTCCGTTTGGTTTTTTTTGGCCCCGCTTCAGATCCGCATTTTGCGTACGGATTGACAGAAATGACACCGCGAGCGTGCGCCTCTCCTGTACTTTGTTAACGAGACAAAAGAGTGTTGGCTTTGCAGTATTTAAATCAGTTATGTCTAATTATTTCATACAAAAATAGCCTATCTAGGGCAAAGCCAATGAGATGTAACATTGTCTGTGGAGGGGGGACCTGGAGGAGTTGGCGTGAGTTCAGCTGAACAGAACAGAACAGAGAGAATACGCTGTAGGCAACATAAATATAACATGAACTCTCCAGGCTTGTGACAGTACAATGGGGGAGTGTTTAAGGGTGCTTTCTGGGGCCGCACTGTCCAATGGATGATAGTCGCATAAGAATAGCAGCGTACCTTGGTACGGATGAGAGAAAGGACAAAACGCTCTCGAGTTATTGCTAAATTTTGAATAATCGTCGCATGAATAATGTAAGGGCATCAATCTACCGCCGTCCCTGCTGCGTGAAGGAAAACACTAGCCAATACTGAGACCATTTGAATTCGGTTAGCAGTGAAATGAAGTGTTGCGAATGCCTCCGTCCTTATAATGTCCAATGAGAGATTTTCTAAAACCTTCAGTATTTTTCAAATCGCGTGCAGTCATCCAGGCTCCAAAAAAATCAGTTGCCACTCATTAAAATGCTCCTAAAATAGCAACAGCGTCTATTCCAAACAGGACCACCGCATTTGCAGTTCACACCTCTTTTTCTCCAGCGTCTTAATTAATTTCATCCACATGTCTTGTAAGTCTTATTCTGGACGGTTCATTGTGGCACAAGAAAAATGCAAATCCGTAAAAAGATGACAGAGGGTGTAATCGCGTGCTATGTGATTGCACAATGCCACTCTTTCAAACCATTCATGTCTCGGCTGTCCTTGACCCTTAAGGAGCTTGTAATGTGGGCTATTTTCCTCCTTTGAATTTATCCGAGAAAAAGGGACCACTGCGGTGAGCTTTCGCCCCTTCGTGCCAGCGGCCTCTCTCTCTGGGACACCAGAAGCACATTTAAAAGCGGTCTCCAGGCGTGCGCTCAGACGAGACAAGAGGGGCCCCGGTCCTCCGCGGGGGGTCAATTTTAAAGGCCGCTCCGTGGCTCCGCGGGGCGCCCGGCTCAATCTGCGGGACATCCCGCTGACCGAGACAGGGTGCCCACCATGTTATCCATGACAACGGCCGAGCAGCTCCGGCGCGCCGCGTGTGATTTTGACCATTTCTTAGGTTGATTTTCGCACAAATGATCCTCTTTCTGCGACTGCGCTTAGGCAGCGCACGCAGACGGCCAGACAGACGCCGTCTTTGGCCTAATCCTGCCAAAAGGAACGCAACAAGAATCCTAGAAAAAGGGGTTAAAAGTTCATTAAAACACACCCTATAATACCTGGAGAAATAAAACAACACATCTGATCATTTCAAACATTATTTGTGTATGCATGCATTTAATTTTGCAAAAGGAAATGACAAATCTGATCTGTTTACTCACCCTGTTGTTGTTTCAAACAACTTTCTTTCTTTTCAGTCACCATTCACTTTCATTGTATGGAAAAAAGTGCCACTAAAGTGAGTGGCGACTGAGGCTGTCAGACCTTAACATACAGCCTAACATCTCCTTTTGTGTTGAGCAGAAGAAAGAAAGTCAAACGGGTTTGGAACAACGTGAGGGTGAGTAAATGATGACACTGTTTTGATTTTTGGCTGAGCCAAACTATTCCTCCAAATCCGTTTAAACGTAGATAAACGTGTAGCAAAAGCGACGTAAAAATGTTAAATGTTCAAAACAAGCCCCCCAAATAGTGCAAATGTCATCGTGTCCAATCGACAGTTAAACGCTGGAGTGAACCCGAGACGATGGCACCAGTACAAGGAGCGCAAAAAAGCGAATCCAGTCCGTCTTTTTTCTTGCACGCTGCAGAGTTTCCTCGAAGCTCCGTGTTTTGGCCCCGATCCGTGCTCCAAGTTAAGCTGTAGTTTCCATGGCTGACCATGGTTTGGTGCTGTTGGCTCTCTCTGTCTGCTCAACCCAGGCTGTGCGGAGCTCCCTGCGGGATCAGAGCGCTCCCCCGCCGGGACCCTACTCTCACATCCTCCTGCTGGGACACGGCTACATTTCCAGCCAAGCCTGGCTTTATTATGTGTGTCTGCGCTGCAGCCCCGCCAGCAGTCGGATCGGGAGGCGGAGGGAAGACCAGAGTCAGGACAAAGAAAAAGGGAGAGAGAGGCTAGCGACTAGAAATATTTACGGCTTTTAGGACGATAAACAAGAAGAAGAAGAAAAATCCCCTCAGGTAAAAATGCTGCGTAAAATGCCATTGAGAGTGGCACCTTCGGAAAAATAACAGCGGAGGAGGGCGGTTCGGCGGGATCACAACGAAAAGAGACAGTTGCGACAACTGCAAAAAGGAGGAAAAACATTACGAATCAATTCCGAAACACCGTCCAAGTGGCTCTACCACATTATCGGCAAGTATTGGCACCTCTCGCTACTGATCAGGTGTAATTTGGGCACGCTCCGCTTCTTGAAACTCTGAGCGTGCGTGCCCGCTCCGCCGTCAGCGTCTACCGTTACGGAGGAACAAAAGAGCGTTCGCTCCTCGAGCACGGGAAAAGCCGCAAGTTATTCGTTAAATCTACAGGTTGGAGAAGTTCAATCACTGGAATATCAGTTTCCATTGCCGTACTCTCTCTTCCTTTGAACGCTTCTGGACTAGCGAGACCGAAGTTGCCGCATTGCAACAGGCAAAGTGAAGAAATCTCCCAAGTATCGGCGCCTGACCTGTCAATATTTCTCGGAGAGCACAAGATACCCGTTAAAGAAAGTAAAATATTGTTGTTAACACGGACATGTCTAGACGCAAGCAGGCCAAACCGCGCTCCGTTAAAGGTAAGCGTTTTATCTTGGTATACGAGAGGGAACAACTCACATGACCAATGAGATTTCATGGGTAAAACTGGCGGGGATTGTGAAATTCATCGATTTAATCCGTAAGCTTTCAATTGTGACATTATGTTCAGAGACTTTAAGGAGGATTTTGGACATTTAAAGAAAATTACGAATTGAAACTCTTTCATTTTGACGCCAGGTGCCACCAGGTCTTGTGGTTCGCAGTACAAGTTATCTCTTATAGGGAAGGTGCTGTACCTGAACAATTAGAAATAGTGTTTGAGTTTATTTTAGCTTATTTGCTAATATTATTTTTAGCAGTAGTAGTATTTTAAATGGTATTTAAACATAATTTTATTACATTTGCTGGTTTTAAGAATTAAACAATGTCACTTTATAGTTCTTAAATTATTACATTTAAAATTATTTGTTTAAATTAAGTATTTTTGTTCATTTTTTTTTAAATGTGTGTGTGTTTTTTTTTTTTTTTTATTAAATAAGATATTCCTATTTTGTCCTCTTTGTGGAAATCCTAAATAATCTTAGACGTTTGTGCAATTCCCCCTCTCAGTCTGTAGTAGTATTGTGAATGGATGTGAATTTGATTCTCTACAGATCTCAGTTTGTTTTTTTCCCCCCATTCTTTGCTGTTTATTGTCTCAAATTTATTCCCGGTTGTGACTTTGACATGGCAGAGTCAGTCACACACGGTCTCATCTCATTCACGCCCCTCCTACAAGACTCAACACTCACAGGCAGGTGAATTTAGGAGCAATAAGGCCTGCTGCTATTTTGTCTTGTCCATCAGCGATGTGCGGCAGATATTGTGCTGCCGGTCGAGATATCACTTGGCACCCTCACCCCAATAGAAACCAGATGGGCTTTCGGGTGGCCATGTGGCCCATATTAGTACCCCCTCCCCCAAATAATAACCAGTTTTTTGTTTTAATTAACGGCCGCAATCTGCAGAGGTTCAGAAATGGTCGTAAGTTTACATAGAGCGTAAGTGGATAATATTCATGAAAATACAACGTGTTAAGAATCGGTTATTGTCACAGATATTTAACATTGACAGAGCCTGCTGAGCGCAGATCAATCCTAAACAATGTTGTGGAGTTGTTTAGGAGAGAGAGAGATGAGAGAGAGCAGTCTTTTCGACCCTGTGATCAATAACGTAATGTTTGTTTTTTTTTTGACCAGCACCATGCACTTGATTGCGAATGCTTATTATATTTAAATGCGCATCATCTTGATTTCTGTTGTTGTTTTCAAATCAAATATTTTGTTGTATTGCAACAAATTCTATTGCAGTTTTCTATCAAGCATGCATTGGCCTGCTGCAGCACAGAGGTTTGGGGGTAAACAGTGATTGTATTGACTCAGCGATGCACGTCAATCAGAGGCCAATTAAATATGTAACCAAGCCTCGCTCTGTCCCTATCTCAGCCCAGCACCTTTAGCTTTGATTGCTATGCTCGGAGATTAGAAGGGCACCAACAATATGTCTGAGTGTGGTATGCACAAAATCATTCATGTTTTTTTTTCAGTCCCGGTGTCTAGTGTATTGGCTCGCTCTTCCAGAGGTTAAGCTTGTTTGTCATTATTTCTGCTTGATATCTTCAAATCTGCAGGTGTTGTGGTTGTAGAAAACAAATGCATGCACATAAATAGGGAGTTCCTCAAAAAAAAGCATTGCCCGTTGTCACATTAGACCGGGGATTATTTTCCAGTAAAGGAAGTCATGCTCTCACATCACATCACATCACATTACATTAGAAACTATGACTGCCAGTGTTACTCGCGCACGCAAGAGCGAGAGAGAGATTATTTCGAGAGGAAAAAGACAGCGAGCGTTCGTCAGAGGGGGAGAGGGAGCTGCGCTTATCAAAATATTATTTCTCTCAATTAATCCCTTTTTAATGTGTGTCTATGCACTGAGTGCTCGGCTGTGGCATTCCTGTTTCATATCTCCACCGTCCCCATGAGTGTTTCATGCATTATGTAGCGATGATTATTACTTAATTACACATTAATAAATCCCCTTCATTTGCAGGACATTAAGAGGGGGATGAATGCACACGACAGGAAGGGAGACAGTGAGGGCACTTATTTCCATTTTTTTACTGTTGTTTACAGTCAGTCGAATTAAATTGGACCTTTTATCCTACGAAAGAGAGAAAACATTTGAGCAATGCTCATCTGGAGCTCGGTGGAAATGAAATCTAATGGCATTATTCCCCTCTCTGCCCACTGACACCAGGGTCTTTTTAGTTACGTGGGTATGTGGATGAGTTTGTTCCTGGTTCTTGTGTTGAAATGTCTTTCAGGAATGCATTCAGCTCTTCCTGCAGAATACGTATCCTTTAGCAAGGGTTTCGATAGGGAATTGGGTAATTACTCGCTGTTTTGAATGTAAATTTTCAGACGTGCATTTGAACAACTGAGGGACTGTGGGAAGGAAGGGTTTTTTCGTGCATAGATACACAACAGCAAGTTATTTTGCAGGGACATCTAGATAGCAAATAAATTGCATTGTAGATTTGCAGTGTGTGCAAGTTGTGGATTTTTCCATCTTTAAAAAACAGTGCCGAGATTTTCTGTTTTCAGTGATATTAGTTGAAACGCTCATCCTTACACTTGTTGTTTTTTTTTTTTTTTCTGGGGGAGCTGTTACATGTTAAAGGATCTGAAAAGAGGATAATGTGCTGTTGTGTTGATCTGTTTAGGTGTGTGTTTATGTAGCGATCTCATCTTTTTACTTTCCTCCCTTTCTGGCACCATCTGGTTTTAACATTAAATGGCTTTTTTATTGTCACCTAGACTTTTGGCAACGGCGCAGAAGTTTCATTGGTCAGTGGGCTGTTGTAAAACGCTGAAGTGAGTTACCATAGGGCTGCAGAGCCACAAATGAAGAGATCAGGGAACGAGAACCCCCAGCGTTCTTATGCATCCGCATTTGTGTTTTTCATTTCGTGCTTTGATTGGTGTGCTGTTTCCAGTTTTTTGTGCACTTAATCACTCTATTGCATCTGTTGCAGATTTTCAATTGATGGTTCGTTGAGAATAATAATTCCGTTTATTTTTAGTCAATATTTCCACTCACTTTTCTGTTGTAGTGCTTAAAACATTTTTTTGTTAAATGCATTCCTAATTGTGTTTAATTAAACTTTCCTAGTTCTTTTTATATTTTTCTTGTTTTAATAATAACCTGAAATTATGAAAGGATTTGTTTCAGACTGTTTATGAGAAGATAGAGAGTGTAGTATTTATTTTGTCTGTTTGTGTGTGTGTTGACTGTTAGGGAGTGTGATTTTGAGGTAATGGGAGATGAACCACAAAATTGATTTTTATGCTCTTGCTTTTTTTGTTTTCATTGACTTCACAGCATGAACAATTAGTTAAACAACTCTAAAAGTATTTCATCAGAACCAGGAAAAAAATGTAATTGCGCACAGTTTGACAGCAGCTGAGGTCTTTTTTAATGGCTTTCTTTGGGTGTTGATGCGACTGGTATCATGATATTAAGAGGCACGCTTTTCTTCCGCTCTTTAACTTTCTTTTCGAGGCAAATCTCTACACCTTGCTGTATCTGGAAGCAGTGACCCCTATTGGTGTGGAGATCATGGCGTAATTTATCTGGTCTGTGATGGGAGGAAAAGGCGGGTGGGTTTGGATGTGGGTTTCTCCCCGGTGGGCAGTGTGTCTGCCAATGACAACTCCTTATCAGCAGCCTGCCTGCTAGTTTTGCGGGGAAGAATCTGTCTTAATGTAAGAGCTCATTCGTAGGCTCTGCCATTGTACCGGCTTAGCCACACGCTTTATCAGAAGGCCTGGGCTCAGTGGCCCGGAACCGGCGCTCGCTGCGGACCCGCTCCATGCCACGCTTCACTTCTAAAGAGAAGGCGTCGCTCTGACGCCCGCTGTTATTAATTCTGTTTGTGTGGTTGGCATTCCCTGCGCCCCCCTCTTCCTTCCCCACCAAGCCTGCCAGCCAAGGCTCCCCTGTCAGGCCTTCCCGGAGGATCGCGGCCGTTCTAAGATGCTGCGCTCTGGAACCCGGATTGGGCTGCTGCAGAGGGCAGATTAAAACGTGCTGGAACAACGCACAGAGAAAGAGTCTCTCAAAGCTGCTCGTACCCATGTAGATTAAACATGGCAGCCATTTTCACCTAGTCCGCCGAGAACGGCGGAGACTTTTGTCTAGAAAGCACGTCGCCGTACGTCTTGAAAGTGGTCTTTTACATTTAGAAAATTAAGTTTGGTGACCTAGAATAGGAATTTGAGTGACGTTTCATATTGTAAAGCTCGTTTTATAATTTAGGCCTGTCAAACGGCCAGTGTTATGAGGTAGGAGTGGGTTACTACCATTTAAAAGTTTGGTGTCAGTAAGATTTTTTTTTTTTTCTTTTGAAGAAATTAATACTTTATTGAGCAAGGATGCGTTAAATTAAAGAATGGCAGTAAAGACATTTGTAATGTTACAGAAGATTTCTACTTCAAGTAAATCTAGTTCTTTTAAATCTTTTTATTAATCAAACAATCCTGGAAAAATTAGTTCAGTTACACTGAAGACTGGAGTAATGGCTGCTGAAAATTCAGCAGGAATAAATAACATTTTCAGACATATTAAAATCAAACATGATTTTTTTACTTGTAAAAATATTTTAGAATTTTTCCTGTGTTTTTGTTTAAATAAATGTAGCTCGGCTGAGCAACAGATACTTTACAGACCCCAAACTTTTGAACGGTAGTTTGTGTCAAAAGCTTGAAGTGTTTGTCTGCGTGTAATTGACTTTTCCTGATATTCAAAGATGCATTAACGCTCTCTTTCTCTACTCTTTCTCCTCTCCGGGTGGCTGCTCTACGACCCTGCCCCGTCTCGCTGGGCTGTACATTAAACATAAGGAAAGGGGGCAATTAAGCCCACTCTCTACACCTGGCTGATGCATATATTTATTGGCCTGTCTCCCTGCTGGACAGGCTTCAGGCCCTGGTCTGAGTTTTTGGGGGTGGTGATTGAAGGGCTGCAGAGGTCATTAATGAGGAGTGCTGGTGCTGGTTTGACCCTTGCTGTGCCCCCCTGAGTCCCCTCTGACCCCTCACCAGGTCATCCGGCCTCCCGTGGCAGAGCGCTCAGGGAGCCGTCCTAGACCAGTGAAGGACTGGTATAGCTGGAGGTGAAATGCTTGTGTGTGCGTGCATGCATGTGCCCACGCACTGAGAAATCTCTTGAACGCTTGTGGCTCTCTCCAGAGCTGAACCTATCGATTTCACAAGGCCTAAAAAAGTTTTCTAGCAGCAAGAACAAAACCGCTAAAACAAAGATACGCTTACAGAGTTGAGCAGCCTTGCCCTTTCAAACACAGATGGAGTTTGACTCTGCAAAACGAAACTTTTGAGTAATTTGCAGAGTTCATCCAATGTCAGAATGTCTGGCTGTACCTTGTTTCAGATCTTCTAGACAATTACGTCGGCGAATAACGAGGCGTAATTGATTCGGCGGAAAGATAAAAAACAACCGTGACCCTTCGCTTATTAATTCAAGTAACTAGTTTTAAAAATACAGACACTGCTAATGATAGCAAAGCGGCGCTCGTCAGTCTGCTGTTTTGTCACGGCCAGATTATGCGTGCGAACCACGGGTCTCTGTGTTGGGTTAGTAATGCCTTGATAAATTGATTTTAAGGCGTGAAGCTTCTCCGCTTTATCCTGAGGCTAGTCTGGAACCTAGCATGGAAGCCTTTTTGGCTTAGACAGTATTAGCCCCTCATTGTAAAAGACCCTCGGTTCTGCTAGCCCGCCTGACTCCAGAGAAAGACGAGCCCTTGATCCTGGAGTCAGACGTGTTTTTCCTTATTTTTCTTCATTTAATTCCCCGTCAAACAGCAAGCCCCCCTCCTCCCGTGAAGTCGGGGATAATAACCCGTGCAAACAGCGGGGCTATACTGAAGAAACAATTAAAGTCGCTCTTCGTTCAAGAGCGCTCGCACACACATACGCTCACAAAGGGAGAATAAAGGGGAGGGGAGACAAGAAAAAAGCGGAATAATGACATTTACAAAACAGCCGTTCTTCTACGATGTGTTCATTTGTTGGTTAAAAGTCAGGTTTTTCCATTGTGCGCCGTTCACTTAGCATGTGTGCTTTTTTGGAGGGCTGCTCCTGTATTCAAGAAGTTCCCAGAGGAACTGAATGAGGCAAAGAGTGATTATTACTCTCTCCTCTCCGACTTCTCTCCGTTCACCTCATCTCACCTCACTTCTCACCCTTCTGCCTGACTGTACAAGCTCAAGGTTTGATCCATTTATATTGTGTCATTTTTATGTAAAAACGGAACTTTTTTAGATTTTTGTTTACATAAAACATGCAAACTTTATTTAAACTAGTGATGAATGCAGGCAAAAATAGGCTTTTGTGAGTAAACTAAACATTCCATGGTGCCAGTCATATTTAAAATTATTTTCTGATCAAGATATAAGTGGTTCACAGAATCACAGTGTATTTAAACTGAGTGTTGCAGTGAGTCATGCAAGTAAATCAATGTCCAGTGGGTTTGCCCCATGCAGGTAAATTGCGTTTTCAAACTAAGACGTTATAAATGATGGGATATACTTTTATATTTTAAATCTTAGGCCTAATATTGCATGTAGAGTAATTCTTAGAAATGGTGGAATATGGCAGGACAATAAGCAGTATAAATTAAAAAAGGACATTTAAAGTGATAAGAACCTGCATCCCTGTGTGCACAAAAGGGCTGTATGGTTACTTTTCTTTTTAGGAGCACTTGTGCTCCAAACTTAAATAATTTAGGAGCACTGTCAAAATTTCAGGGACACCTGCTAATCAATAATCAAAAAATCTGATAAAAAATTAGCCTTCCCATTACAAAGTGATATTTGACTCCTTAAAGTGATTTGTTTTTACCTTTGTAAAAACATTTAAATTTTTCTAACTTTATTAAAAGTATATGTATAATTATTTTTTACTAAGCTTTTTAAAATTTCTAATTAAAACAACAGAATAAGTACAAGTAGAATAAGAATAAATTACCAATCAAATGAAATCAGTATTAAAAAAAATAATTTGTACTACAGAAGTGGCACAGAAGAACACAAAAGTGGCTTGTAGGTGTATTTTCAGATGTTTAATGAGGCTTAGAGGTGGCATGATTACAGTCAAATTCATAAATTCAAGTTGAGATTAATATTAAAAACTTTGAATGTAGAAATATTAAAAGATTTAAATAACTGAAAAGATACTTTAAAAATTAAACTAAAATTGCCAGTAGGTGGTGGCAAGGTACTGATTTAATCATTCATTCATTTGATTCGTTCAAACGGCTGATTAATTCATGAATAAAGGAAGTGACTGTCTTTATGAATGGGAAATTGAATCACTGACTCACTAGATTCGTTTAAAAATGCACATTCTTTCATAAACGAAACGCCGCTGTGTTTGAATAAAGGTGCGCAGCAGCTCAGTTGTGACTTGTTTCAAACGACGAAATGGAGCAAAATCAGGCAATAGTGTCATAGTCAGACAATGTCAGTCACTTAATATTGACTTCTTGTTTATTTAACTTGTATTAAATCTCTCATTTACAAACTCCCTTAAAAATCATTAAAAGCCATCACTCGTCTTAGTTCATTGCGATCTCACAAAGTTTCATTATAATCAATGAAGCTCTCTACACTGCACAATCAATCTCTTATTTACACTCTCTCTACACTTGGTTTATGAAAGGATTCGTGAGATATATCTGTGATACATTACTCCACGTGAGCTCCACTAAGTGCCCGTAAATATTTTTTCATAGTCGCATGCAGTCGCAAATGCGACTGATATGGTCGTATTGTAGAGCCCTGTACACGTCACCCACGGCACCATGGCTCTGACAGGCTTGTTATTTCTAAAAGTAGCAATTTTCCTCAAAATCTGTGTTTTAGATGGTTTGTTAGAGTATGTGAGAGTTTATCTGGGAGTGTTGTGTCAAGAGAGATGACTCGGGCCACATTTATGAAGGTGTGTAGAACAAATTCACATCCAGCTCTCTGCCAGCACACACTCGGCGGATCTGCATTTCAATGCGGCTGACGTGTGTACGCTCATGTTAGAGCACTGCCAGAGAGACGGAATTTACTCCAAACTGTGTCAAAACGCTCGCCATATCCAAACCAAATCAGTTAACCTTATGTTATATCTCGTCGGCTTAGTCCCCAGGTAAAGTTCTCCATGCTACAGCCACAGCGTGTATTTAATCATCCATCTGCCGGCGCTCAGACGTGTGTGTGTGTGTGTGTGTATATGCTGTGGGCTGCTCTGAAAGGTGTGTATCTGTGTTGTTGTGGTTGAACATGATGTGGAAGAGAGTCTCTTTCAGCTACTGCAAAACAAAAAAAATCCAGGGCCAAGAGAAGTGCGTAGAAATTATTAACCATCCACATACTCGCGCTCCCAATTCTTCTTTATTCTCTCTTTCCTGCTCAGCTTCTCTCGCCTAATAAATGCTTCATGTCACCATCAAACAGGGCCCGACTTGCTCCAGGAGAGGCAGGGAGAGGGAGCGGAAAGAAAGAGAATTGGAGATGGCGGGGCGTGGGGGTTGTGTACTGTGGGGCCTTAGTGTTGATGGATGGATAGATGGATGGGTGGACGGACAGATGTTAAAAATGTAAAGTTTTGACCTGTTCTGTAGTGATGGACAGGGGACCAGGCTGTCTGATTCTCTTTCTTCTATCTGGATCCAGCTCGATCATTAAACTCTGATATAATCCGATATCAGAGCTTTTGCACCACACTACCTTGAGGCAAAGTGTAAAACGCAATACTTTACACATTGGTACTGGAGTAATCAATCCGTAATTGGTTGGAACACTTTAGTTCAAGTATGTCGCGCTCATTAAGTGTTATTTTATGGCTACTTTTATTGACAGTAAAAGAAGTAGCATTGCGTTATGTAATCACAATTAGTGGGTTAAAGAGTTAAAACAGGTTGTTGACGACTTACATGGTGGATTTTTTTTTTATACCATGGAAGTCAATGGAAGTTTGGTTACCCACATTTTTCAAAATATCTTCTTTTGTGTTCAGCAGAAGAAAGAAATTCACACAACATTAGGGTGAGTAAATGATGACGGAATTTTCATTTTGGGTTAACTATCCCTTTAATTTATTAACTAGCAAATACAAACGAAAAACTGTGAAAAAAGTGATTTTCATTAAAAGTAACGTATGTAGCGTAATAATCTAACACCAAGTAAAAAGTATAATTAAAACTGTTTAATTGACTGTAATAAGCACTAAATGTATACCATCTATTACATAATTTAAATAAATTTTATTTAATAAAATGTTTTTCATTACAACTTATTCAATCTATTTCTTTTGTGACAAACAAGAAAACTCTCGGTAAAAAGTAATAACGTAAGTTTACTTTTAAAAGTATTGTTCACCAGCACCGCTTGTGTGTATTTATCTATGTTTTGAGACTGAGTTCTTTAAAAATTCTCATATACTGGAAAGGAAGACCCTTGAGGTCAGGCACTGAGCGTTATCCCCCCCGAACGCACACACTTTCCTTCTATATCTTGTGGTCATGTCCCATAATAAGGGTCGCTGTAAGTGTGGGTAGAGTTCATTTAATAAGAACCCCTCCCACAAAATCCCCATACACAAACAAACATGCACTGGCACGGTCTCCGGCGGGCTAAACAAACAGTGGAAGGGTCTCAGAAGGAGCGTGATTGCAGAGTTAATCTGTCCTCTAGTGATGCAGGCCGGCCGCAAAGCTCCTTCAGAGAGGGACACATTGTAATGCCTAATCAAGTCTGTATCAAACTAAATAATGCTGTAGCGTGAAATTGGAAGCCGAAGTCAAAAAGCACTCCCCAGCCTGTACTACAGGATAAGGCAATTAAGACTCTCTCTCTCTCTTTTTCTCTCTCTCTCGTTCTTCCTGTCTCCTGAGCAGTCAGGCTGTACTCTTACGTCTTTGTGCGGAGCAGCCCTGTTCTCTTTCTCCCTCCTGTTCGGTTGATGGTATTGTTGGTGGTGTACCGGGACCGTCTATTTCTGGAGGGTCCCGAAGGCGCTGGGATCCAGGGAGGCCGTCCTACTCCTAGGTCAGGGGCGTTCGGCACGGGGCCCTCCACCTGCCAGAGGGTGTAAAGCAGGCATTTTGGTCGTTTTGTCTCCTCGAGTACTCTACAGATAAATCAATTGAGTACTCGGGGATCTGCGCTGTTTGTTCATTGCTGGTCTATGGGCAAATGCGTCAGAAGGATGTTTTTAGCAAAATGTTATGCTCTCACATGTTTTGCTCACATGGCATGTTGAGTTAAAAGTGCTTCTTTACAAAAAAACTACTTTTAAGAACTATTTTAGTAATTCTTGCCATTTTGTGATGTAAGTCAGTGCGCTCTAAAAAAAGGCTGGGTTAAATATAACCCAGCGGGTGGGTTAAATGTTTAACCCGACATTCTGGGTAATTTTATTTAACTCAACTGTTGTTGAAAAATTACTGTATGGCTGTCTTAAAATGAACACAAAATAGATTGTAAATTAAAAATCAGACATTATTACTAAAGGCATCAACAAGAATCAAAAGATATATTAATAAATGATCATTTCTATCCTATTTTCAGCAAGAAATATAGTAATTTTAAACAATAGTTGAGTTGTTAAATAGTTAAATAAAACTACCCAGAAGGCTGGGTTAAACATTTAACCACCAAAACAACCCAGTTGCTGGGTTGTTTTTAACCCAGCATTTTTTTGAGTGTGTATACAGCTATTTTTTTCAAAGGCCAAATTTTCTAGTTACCATTTGAGGAAGTCCAAAGATCTATCAGTGAATAAACCCCAAAATGTAATTTGTCATAATTTGCTTACCCTCAAATCACTCCAAAACTGTATGACTGACTTTCTTTCATGGTATCTTTAAGTATATTTGGATAAAATGTCAAAGTTTTTTTTGTCTGTACAGTGGAAATTAATGTTTTCTTCTCCTTCAAAAGTTTTCTTTTTGTGTTTCGCTTATGAGGTTAGTAAAAAACATAAGTAAAAAACAGAATTTTCATATTTCGGTCAACTATTCCTTTAAAGGAATGAATATTCCAAAAATGAATATTCTGTCATTAATTACTCACCCTCATGTCGTTCCAAACCTGTAAGACCTTCGTTCATCATCAGAAAACAAATTAAGATATTTTTGATGAAATGGAGTGTCAGAAAGCTCTCGGATTTCATCAGAAATATCTAGTGCTGTGCAAAGATTAATCGTGATTAATCATGATTAATTGCGATTAAGCGCATCAAAAATAAGTTATAACATAAGCATCAAATAAATACGTTTTTAAAAATATAATATATGTACTATGTATATTTATTATGTTTATATAAAGACACACACATACAGTATATATTTAAAAAATATATTTATATTCATATAATTTATATTATATAAATAAATATATTTAATATATAAACATAACATTTTTTCTTAAATATATACATGCATGCGTGTGTATTTATATATACATGATAAATATACACAGTACACACACATGTTATTTTGGATGCGATTAATTAATCGTTGTCCAGCACTAAAAATATCTTAATTTGTGTTCCAAAGATGAACAGGGCTCTTACAGGTTTGTAACAACATGAGGGTGAGTAATTAATGCCAGAATTTTCATTTATGGGTGAACTATCACTTTAAGTTTGACATGCAAAATAAGGCTAAACACCCTTAATTTACTGTTTATTAGCATTAATAGAATATTTTGAGATTTTAAGGGCAACTCTTACAAGCTTTTAAGAAACTGAGGAAAAAACAAAATCTGCTAAAGCCCAAATATTTGACAGTATCAGCCCACACAAAACTTGTTTAATGATGTTCAGGATTGAGAACGCTGACTCTGTTTTCTTCATTTTTTATTTATTTTTAAGAAAATCAGACTGCATATATTGTGCACATGAACCTGTAACTGTTTTTCTTCTTTTTCTTCTTATTTTTTAAACATTAATAGTCCATAGCTTAGTTGTTTGGATAAATACATTTGATTGGATAATACATGACCGAATATGTACACATCAACTGCTGATTTATGTGTTTTGTTTATAAGGCAGCACAGCAATTTCATCTTTATTTAATCAATAAGAGGGTCGTATAAAAATGATAGACGTGCAGGATTTGGCCCGCGGGCTGCTAGTTGTACATCCAATGGGCTACAACATTGACACAAATTGCTGTCTGATGAACTGCTGAAAATAATGCAGGTGCTGAAAATGTGACTCCTTTATGGCCTGTTTACATGTAATCGATGCTGAAATTTAATTGGTCGTGATGTTTTTAAATTAGAAAGTCCACACGTGGAATTTTTGTTTGTTGTGGTCACTTTCGAGTTCTGAGGTGATTTTAGACAAGGTGGGACGTGTGTGACGGATTCGGGCTTTGCCATTGCCGTCCCCATCGCAGCCGCCCACCCGTCCCGTCCCTGTTTGATGGCATCATGGCGGGAAGAACGTGATTATGGTGCTCTCCCTAGTGAGCAACGATCTGAACCTCGTGTCACAGTCGCTGACAGCCCCACACAGCCGACGGGATTTAATCACGTCTGCTCTCCCTCCATGTTCTCTCTTTTCCTCTTTCGCTTTATATCGCTCAGACTCTGCTTCTCTCTGCCTTCCTCAATCCTTCTCTCTCTCTCTTTCTCACTCTCTGCACAGGTATATTGGAAACATTTTTCCTCTTGTCTTTGACAGGCGAGACAGATGAAAAACAAATTTCAGATCTGATCTGAGCGCCCCTTTAATCTTTGACTATGTTTTCTTCTAGTGAACACCGTAGCTCCGCCGTGCTCTTACGTGCGTGTGTGTGTGTGCGATGCCATTGTGGTTTACGTTTTTCTTGAATCTTTGAGTTGGAGAATGTGCCTGGGTGCGTTTCTAAGCACATTTGTGCCTCTGAGTGTGTGTTTATGAGAGTGAGTGTGTTTAGAGTCAAAGAGTGTCAAGATAAATATATAAACTTCAGTGTTCTGCACTGTGTTGAAAGGCAGAATTGTGGTAAACTGATAAGACCCTGACTGCATCTTTCACTGCGTGTGTGTCTGTGTGTGTGTGTGAGAGGGGAATGCAGAGGAAGAAGGAGAGTTGACACTGCACCCAGGGCTTTCCTCAGGAAACGGCTGCTGACGGCCTTTAGCCAGAACCTCGCATCGCGCGGCCAGGAATGTGCCATGTGTGCGGCGAGGAGGGAGGAGTGTGAGAGACAAAGAATGTGTCTACGTGTGTGACTTTGTCTTTTATGTTTGTGTCTTCATTCTGGTAAATGGTGCGATTTAGACTGGCATGACGGTGGAGGGTGTAATTTCTGGGATGCTAGTGACAAAAAACAGAATTGCAGAAGTAATGATTAGTTTCAAACAGGTTTCCCAAACACTTACATTTGCCAATCTGAAATTTATAAATTGTGAAATATTTATTCTGTTAAAATAGTTTTGTCACTGACCACTTATTTATATAGTTATTTATTTTTATAAAGGTGTGGCATTTATTATATTATATTATATTATATTATATTATATTATATTATATTATATTATATTATATTATATTATATTATCAGGGCTCTATGTTTACTTTTTTATTTAGGAGCACAGTCAAAATTTTAGGTGCACCTTCTAATCAACAATCAAAAAATCTGATCAAAAATACGAGGTGATATTTGACATTTTTTTTAACTTTATTGCAAGTATGTCATCTTTTTTGTCAAATGTTTTAAAAATGGTATTTTATAAGCTTTTTAAAATTTCTAATTAAAACAACAGAATAAGAACATGTATTAACAAAATTAATTTGTTCTACAAAGGTGGCATAGAAGAACACAAAAGTGGCTTGTAGGTGCGTTTTAATGTTTAGTGAGGCTCAGAGGTGGCATGAGTGCAATCAAATTCATAAATTCATGTTGAGAGAAATGTTTTAAATATAAAATTTTGAATATAGAAATATTAAATGATTGAAATAACTGAAAAGATACTTTAAAAATGAATCTGAAACTGTCAGTAGGTGACGTCAAGTCACTGATTTTTAATTACCTATTAATTCATTTGATTCGTTCGAATGGCTGATTCATTCAGGAATAAAGTCTTAATGAATGGAAAATTGAGTCATTTACTCACTAGATTTGTTTAAAAACACATTCATTCATAAACGAAACACGGCTGTGTTTGAATGGAACTGGTACTGACTTGTTTCAAACTATTTTTGAAGACGAATTAGAGCAAAATCAGGCAATAGTGTTATAGTCAGACAATATAAGTCACTTAATATTAACTTCTTGTTCATTTAACTGTTGTATTAAATCAATATCTCATTTAAAACTCCCTTAAAAATCATTAAAAGCCATCACTCATCTTGTTTCTTTGTGATCTTACAAAGTTCCATTATAATCAATAAAGCTCTCTACACTGCACAATGAATCTCTTATTTACACTCTCTCTACACTTTGTTTATGAAAGGATTCGTGAGATATGTCTGTGATACGTTACAAAATGCGTAGAAACCTTTGAAGCCCCCCTCAGCACAAACACAAATATGCTGATCGGGTCACTCGCACATGGTGCTCTTAAATATTTTTCGTAGTCGCACGCAGAAGTTTTCCGTCGCAAATGCAACTATAATATGTATATTGTATTATAAATTGTATTATTTTAATTTGATTCATTCTGTCATTGATTACTCATGTTGTTCCAAACCCGTAAGACCGTCGTTCACCTTCAGAATACAAATTAAGATATTTTTGATAAAATCCGAAAGCTTTCTGACCCTGACAGCAATGCAACTGGCGCAGAAAAATAGTAAGGAGATTGTTAAAACAGTCCATGTGACATCAGTGGTTCAACCGTAACGTTATGAAGCTACGAGAATACTTCTTGTGCGCAAACAAAAACAAAAATAATGTCAATTTCTTCTCCGCCATTTGCCGTTTGAGAGTGTTTTAACCCACCATAGTCATTTCTGTTCATTTAACTGTGATAGGAGAAAGTATTTTAACATCAAAAAATGATGCAAATCATTTTTAAGCTAAAGAAGCTAAATATGTTTTGCTTTCAAGGCTTTGACTGAATAGATATTGTCAGATTACACTAGAACATATTGTATTTGCTCTTCTCTGTGCGGCATTTGTTTGTCTGTCTCATCTCCATCTTCCGTCACATCAGAGGTGTTGTGGATCTCTAGTTGGCTGTTGTAAAAACATCAAAGTTACCCTGACTTCAAGCATTCTCGCAAACATGCAGCACACCTTAACTTATGTGAAGGAGAGAGACAAAGAAAGAGAAAGAAAAAGCATAGAGAAATAGAAAGCACAACACTACGAGTCTCTTCTGACCCGAGCCGTCCAAGTTCTCCCAAGAGCGCAAAAACTCAGGAAGACAACACAAGTGCTCTTGCCATCCTCCCACTCTTGTATCTGCTCTCTTTTTTCCCTATACACCATTTCCTTCTTTTGCAGTGTTGACTTCCTGTCCCTCTGTCCTCGAGATTTCATTGCTTAGATTCACTGGTTAGGGTCATATGATGTGTATGGATGCATATTGAGCAGAAAAATGGTAAGCGCTGTCTGAAATAACAATATCCAGTCTGGTTGACTGACATCAGGGTTGCCAGGGATAAAATACACATTTTTGTCAGCGTTCCCCTGGTAAATATGCATTTCAGGGGCTAAATATCACGTTATTGATGTTTATTAAACCTGCGGACATCAAAAACAACCAGTGGCGACAGTGTTAATGTAGCTCAGTTCCACGGAAAAATTGTATTTTATTTTATTTTATTTTATTTTATTTTATTTTATTTTATTTTATTTTATTTTATTTTTAGGGTACAGTATTATTGTGGTATAATTGATTTCAAATAACATTTCCATTTAAATATGTGTCTAGTGTCACCATATGTGTTTTTAAAGGGGGAAGCTGGACTCGTCTGCGTTTTTAGAGTGATGTAGTGGTGAGCCTTCGGTTTGGGTCCAGTCAGTCGTCATTGTGTCCCTTTGCCATGTAAGCCTCGGTTTTGTTTCCCCCCCCCTTTAGCGTGTTTCTGGCCAGTGCTGCTGGTTTGTGTTTTTAAGGCCATTTTGTGCAGCGGAGCAGTTTCAGTGCTGATAAAAGTATTTGGTTAATCAGCTTCCCTCGCCGTCCCTCGGCCTAGGTTTGGAGGACAGGCTATTGAAGTTGAAGCCCTTGTGGGAAAACCCCAGGCTGAGAGATTGGCACGGTGCGCTACCAATGTTTGACCTGCGAGATGCAGCTGGCAGCCAATGCGTTCGGATTGCGAGGGTCTGAGGGCGAGGCTGTCAGCTGCGTCCCGTCCAGCAGGAAATGCCTGTACCGCCCTCACGGGCCGGCCTCCAAAGCCTGATTGGACACAGTGACCCAGTTGAGCGATAAGGGCCTAGCAAAACTCCCGCTGTCCACGCTTCCTTGGCGCGCACGGGGAATACTCATCCCTGTCACTCCATCTCTGCTGTCATTCCACTGCAACTGGAGTGTGTTTGTGTGTGTGTTTTCAGGGGTGGAGCTGTCACAGAATCCGGCCCGCATTCAAAACAGCCCTGGCTGTAGGGAAGGAGTGAAAGAGAGACATAGACATATTGAGGAAACGGGCTCCTCCTACTGCTGTCAATGTTGGTGTGGCGGTGACAAATGGCTGCCTGAGTGTAAATATTAGTTTTTTTTTTGTTTTTTTTTTATGCCACATCTCTCGCTGTCAGGATGGCAGCAGTTGTTTAGATGGTGATATTTTGTAGGTGTGAGAATCAGCAGGGACCTGGCGATGCAATATTACAGTATATTGATATCCGGATATAGGACTCTTCATGTTTAGAGTATAATTGCAATTCAAACTTCAAACTATTTTTTTTTACTCTTTTCTTATTCAATTTTTTGGACTATTTTTGGTGATTTGCAGAAGCTTTGTAGAGTCATTAAGTAAATACATTATACATAATAACTATGTATATAAGGTCTGTACTGATTTCCATTACATAAAACAAGTTATAGACTTAATTCTATTTAGAAATGGTATATATTTAAGTTATAAGCATATTTATGTTTAGAAAATGTATATTAATTTTATTTGAAAAAATACCTTATATATATTTACTATATGGACTATAAATTAAATATTTACTTTCAATTATATGCTTATTGATACTTTGGAATGTTATTTAATTTATATATTTATTTAAAATAGACATTTATAAACTTAACATATTTAAGTTATAGACTCGTTTTATTTTTTAATACTTTGTGTTGATTTTGGATTTTTTTATTGCATTATTGTGAATTATAGATTTAAATATATATTATTATTAATACATCAGTTATAGATTTAAGTTATAGTAGTTATAAGTTATAGATTTAAAAACATTTAGGAATCTATTTATTTAATATTTTATGATGATGTTAATGATATATTAAATATTAATATTATTATTTATAAAAATAATTTCTTTATTTAATTGAATATTTACTATTTGCTTTTAGTGGTATTTCATCTCTCTTTATC
>JAHKKF010515611.1:0-13070 GCA_019740295.1 Labeo calbasu
GTTGAATAAACTTTTTTTGAGTTGACTGAACTTAAAATTTTAAGGCAGCCAGGTAACAAATTATTTTAAGTCGACTCAACAAATTGTTTTTTACAGTGTAGCCCCCAAACATGATGCTTTAGAGTCACTTTGTTCAGATTGCTCTTTATATGATTTCACAATAAAACCTCTCATTGCATTGTTTGTTGCATTTTCAGGTGATTTTTGTGCATGCAAAAGTGGCGCAACACCACCCCATTGTTTCTAGACCCCAAACATGATGCTTTAGAGTCACTTTGTTCAGACTGCTCTTGATTTGACTTCATTATAAAACCTCCAATTGCACTGTCTGTTGTGTTTTTAGGTGGTTAGTGAATACGATGCATGTTTTTCCGCATGCAAAAGTGACGCAACTTCACCCCATTGTTTTCCAGACCCTAAACATTAAGCTTTAGAGTCACTTTATTCAGATTGCTCTTGATTTGACTTCACTATCAAGCCTCTCATTGCAATGTTTGGAGCATTTTCAGGTGGTTAGTGATTCACCCATTGTTTTGTGTACCCCAAATAAGATTTGGCTTCACTATAAAAACTCTAAATGCAGTGTTTGTTGTACTTACAGGTGGTTGGTAAATATGACACACATGCAAATATGGTGCAACTCCACCCCGTTGTTTTCTAGACTTCAAACACGATGCTTTAGAGTCACCTTGTTCAGATTTCTGCTCATGTGACTTCTCTGTAAAACCTCTCATTGCACTGTTTGTTGTATTTTCAGGTGGTTCGTGAATATAACGCATGTTTTTGTGCATGCAAAAGATTTGCAGCTGTTAGTGAATTCAGCCCATTGTTTTCTAGACCCCAAACATGATGCTTACGGTTATTTTATTCGTAGCGCTCTTGGTTTGGTACGACTGGCTAGGAGCCTCTGCCCAAATGTATGTTGTTACACTTCTGTCATGGTAACACTCAAAGCAGCTTTCTGCACGGTAACCATTATTAAGGAGCAGGCGTAGCATCATTTCATCTTTGAGGCAGTATTGCAGTGCTGTAGGAAATACGGTGTCACTGACGACGGAGAAGATGCAGTTGACGTCCGCCCCGTAGGCGAGAAGCAGCCGCACCAGCTCGTACTTCCCAGCTCTGACCGCCACCAGGAGGCAGCGCAGCGGGTCCAGGTCGGGCTTCGCACCTGCTTTCAGAAGCATCTCGGCGCAGGTCACGTCTCCATTGCAGATGGCGAAGTACAGCGGGGTCTTTCTCATGTCACCGTAGTTTTCAGAAATATAGCAGCCCAGGATTGGGTTGACGTCAAAGCCTTTCTCGAGGAGCAGCTCGAGACAGTCAGCGTGGCCGCCGTCCGCCGCAGAATGAACCGGACTCATCCCAGACAGACGGATGGCCCTCTTAGTGGTGATGGGAATGAATGTCTTCAGAGCCCTGTCAGGTTAATAAGACAGAATATATTTATTAGTGTAGAGATGTTTGGTAAAGTGTGGTGAGATTGATTTAGCGCTCTCACAGGTAGTGCCCCTCGTAGGCTGCGCGGTGAATCGGAAGTTGAGAGCAAAGGCTGGCTACATTAGGACTGGCGCCATGTTGTAAAAGTAGATCAATGCAGTCCAGATTCCCACAGCCTGCAGCGTCATATAACACACTGTCTCCATTTGTAGCTTGTGCGGTCACGTCGCCCCCTAGAGGTGAAAACAAGAAAGTCAATCAACCTGTAAATGAATCAATGGTTACCAGCAACTGTTTGTTTACAAATATTCTTCAAAAAATATTTTTTTTGTGTGTGTGTTCAACGGAAATATTAAGCCAGCAATAGTTCATTCAGGTTGATTTAAAAATCAAAATTTACTGATTTTTATGCATGACAGATTATGAGGTAAACTGTAAGTTTGCACAGCAATAAATAAAGATAATTTATAGTATTTATTTATTACCAGTAGGTTATATTTAATGTTAATCAACTGAATTTATCATTTACTAGGACAGATCAAGAGTTGATTCTCGGTCAACTTTGCATACTGACTTACCATGTTCGATAAGGATTGCCAGTATTTCCGGATGGCCGTACTCTGCGGCGATCCCCAGCGGTGTGACCCCATGCCCGTCCCGTCCCATCGCCTTCCCCCCGTGTCTCAGCAGCAGCATCATGATGTCCACACAACCCACCTTAGCAGCCTCATGGGTAGCCGTCCACTTCTTTAAACACACCTGCTCCACGAAGGCGCCTCCCATTATCAGTGCATGAACCATATCATAGGAGTTTGCTCTCACGGCTGCAAAGGGAAACGTGGGAATATGATCCTGAAGCATAGCATAAGAACTAATGCAAAACCAGAAGTAGTGTAAAGTTATGCCACATTTTCATATGCTTGTACAAAACCATGATGCACTTTCTTGCACAAGCCAGTGAGATTAGTGTGATGTGATTTAATGCTACTTTTATAATGTTGTGCTTAAATTAGCATGTACAAGATGACATGTTATTTTATATGAGCTGGTGAATTTAACATAATCTGTCAAAAATCTGGGTTATATTTCACCCAAAAGTATAAAATGATATTTAATATTATTTTAGGACCATGTTTGTCTCCAATGTTTTCAGTCACCAACTGATACACGGAGCAAAAAAGAAATTATTTAAATTGTAAAGTACATTATTTGTACAGTATTTTGTGCTGAGCTAATGCTGATTTCAGTATAATTTCAATAAGATTTAAATTCTAAAAATATGACTTGAATAAATATAAATAACAAAGTTGTTTGTACAAGATATTCATCGCTAGAAAACATTTATTAAAATCACATTAAATTGGAAGAAAAAAATTGTTTGTCATGAAAATATTGCCACTACCAAAAATATAGTAATATGAAAACAAAAGAAAACAAAAAAATATGATCCCAAAATTTTTTATAAGTATTTAAATATATATATATATATATATAATAAAATTATATTTAATATTATTTTGGGACCATTTATATTTAAATGAAAAACATTGTAGCTGTACAAGATGAATATCATCACTATATAACATTTATTAAAATCACATTAAATTGGACGAAAAATATGCCGAAAATATTGCCACTACCAAAAAAATATGAATTTAAAAATATATATTAATTCGAAAAACAAAACAAAACATATGGTCCCAAAAAGGAAATGTTATATGTGTGTAAACCTTTTATTAATGCCAAATATTGTATTTACTTGATGATGATAATAATAATAATTATTATTATTATTATTATTATTAATAATAAGTAAATCAAATATTTGGCATTAATAAAATGTTTACATATATACAATTATTATTATTTTTATTTTATTTTTTATTGGGCAAATTATTAAATTCATTTTAAGTAACTTTTGTCTTTATTGATGATGTTTTAATAGTTTACTGAGAGCTCCAGCAAAAGACAAGACTCATTTAATGGCTATTTTGTGTTGTTTTGTTCTAATACCCAGGAGAAGTGGAGTCTCATTCCTGCTGTTCATGTTGTGTGGAGATGCTCCATGTTGGAGAAGAACCTTCACATTCTCCAAATGTCCTGCTTGACAAGCCAGAGTCAAAGCGGTGTCTCCATCCGTCGTCATCTCCTCCACGCTCAGCTCATAGGATGCTGTCCAGGAAAAAAAAATATCTAATGAACTGTCACTCAATCATTTGCACTTTAACATAGGCATGTTGTGTCTGCTCACCCAGGAGGACGCTGTCCAACACATGGATATCCGGCTGGACTGACGCTCTGTGCATCGGAAGCCAACCTCTGCTGTCTTTTTCCTTGTAGGCGTCACTGTACTTGTGCAACTGCCTCAGTGCAGACACATCACCTGGATAATATTACACACGCATATGCGGAATATCAAGCCATTGGGAAAGCAAAACTCATTGGGAAATCACTGATATTTAGGCACATGTATGAAGTACCTTGATCTATAGCGGTTAAAATCTTGAGGTTTTCATCACTGGCTGTTTCTAAAGTGCTGCATGAGAGAATGACATATGTGTGAGATTAAAACATAGGCTTCCTTTGTTTAAAATAAGCGTAATATTGCACATACCTTAGTGGTTCTTTCAAAACAGAGAGACTGCAAGTATCTTGGAGGCTCATTTGAATAACATACTCAATGAGCTGATCTTCATCCATTTGTTCCATGTAGTCCATTGTGTTTCGGCCTTCAAAAAGATGCACGCATGAACAAAACGTTAATCTCAGTGAAAACTTGAGTGGTGCAGATGGATTAAAAAACTGACGTGAATTTCCAGTTTTTGTAACGAGAGTTTTTGATGGAATATCGGAAGTAATGTCATGCACCTCGCAGCGTTGCAAAACACAGACTGAGTTTGTTTTCGCAGGTCCTGCTGGATATATTTAGTGCTGACCCGCTTTCTCTCGACACTTTGAGAATGCGGGTCACTTTGATATGACTAGGCAAAAGGGTTTGAGTTTCCTCACATGTTGCGGCTCACAAACACATATGGTGTTTATTTTGCTTTCTCAGACCTAGACAGAAAACATAAAAACTGTTCATGTTTTGTATGTATGTTGCTATGTGCTTAATGTGCAGGTAAATGTTGCTCATATTCAGTCTTTGAATTATATTTTGTAACCAAATCCGTTTACATCCGTTAATAATTTCAAAACATCAGGCTTTTTCCAGTGCAGAATCTGTTTTGCGTTTGACAGAAAAAAATATATATAATTGATGTGCTCATGAACATTAATTAGCTTACATTAATGGTGCTTGGTGACCTTAAATTGTTGTATAACTTTGCCCATATGTATCCTTAATTAGGTGTCTATTATTATGCACATGTTAATATCACATAAAAGATGAATGAAGAAATAGATTTCCTCTTCACTAATTGTATATCTGACTATACCACAATTGCAAACCTCATTTGTTGCTACCAGGTGGCGTATTTTGTAACTCATCTGTAATGGGAAACAGCGCCATCATGTGTTGGACATTATCAACTCTCACAGGACAGTTTTACAGAATGAAGGTTACCATCAAGAATCACTGTTGTGATTTTATTTTCCAGGACTTTGAATAAAGTTTGTGTTTGTTGTTTCTTTGACTTGTGTGTCATGCCACGTCATGTTACTTTAATTGTGCATTTTTGAGTGTCACCATCATCGAGTATTGTGTCTGAAATGTTAAAGGGCATGTATGTTGGAGCACACTTTATTGTTATAATGTTGTTTTCAAGATCATGAAAACATGAGCTCCATGTCTGTTTAAGCTGTGGGTTAAATATTGTAATTAGTAGTTAATAAAAGATATATTTCTTTGTCATTCAGGCTGTTGTAAATTATGTGGTTCTATAGATTCTGTTTTAATTTTTCCCTTGTAGAAAAAAATATCCTTTGAAATAGCTGTGATTGATTTATTTGTATAAATGCTTTAAATGTGCAGTGATGTTTCAATAAAATTGTCATATTGCAAATTCATCACAAGAGGGCGCTCATCTTAAGTTTTTTTTTTTTTTAAAGATTTTAATAAGCATAATTCAACTTGCCAATTCACCACAAGAGGGCGCTCAGCTGAAGTTTCTTTTTTAGATTTTAGTCAGCACAATACAACTTGTCAATTTACCACAAGAGGGCGCTCAGTTTAAGTTTTGTTTAAGATTTTAGTCGGCATAATTCAACCTGTCAATTCACCACAAGAGGGCGCTCAGTTAACTTTTTTTTGTTTTAGTTAGTGTAATTTAACTTTTCAACTCACCACAAGAAGGCCCTCAGTTTAGGTGTTTTTTTAAGATTTTAGTCAGTGTAATTCAGCTTTTCAATTCACCACAAGAGGGCCCTCAGTTTATGTTTTTTTTTTATTATTTTAGATAGTGTAATTCAACTTTTCAATTCACCACAAGAGGGCACTCAGTTTAAGCTTTTTTAAAAGATTTTAGTCAGCACAATTCAACTTGTCAATTCACCACAAGAGGGCGCTCATTTTTTTTAAAGATTTGTCGGTGTAATTCAACTTGTCAGTTCACCACAAGAGGGCATTCAGTTTACTTTTTTTTTTTTAAGATTTAGTCAGCATAATTCAACTTCTCAATTCACCACAAGAGGGCGCTCAGTTGTAGTTTTCAAACTACATGATTAATATAAATTTAAAGATTTTAGTCAGAATAATACTTAAGGCCTCTTATAGGATTCTCCACATGAGGGCGACACTTCCCAAAAAAAGTATCTAATCCATTTCCTCCTGGCGAGCCGCTTTCCTGGGTTTAGCTCTAACCCTGATTAAAAACAGCTGAAGCAGCTAATCAAAGTCTTCATAATTGCTAGAAACTTGCAGGCTGGTGTTCTGAATTGTTTTGTTAGACAATTCATATATATTAAGTATAAACTTTATTTGACAACAAATTATGTTACTAACAAGTATATGTATACAACTTGTATGTATTATCAATTTGATAAAGTTTGATAAAGTTCTTACCATCTGTGTGATTGTTTGCACAACAGCTTATATAGACCAAAACATTTCGTGCATGTAATAATATGTAATATATATATATATGTATGTATAATATTATAATATAATAGTTTTTTTTTTGTATGTATATATAATTAATTGTTTTTTCACAGATGCAATAAAGCTTGTGATGTAAATTAACAATGACAAGGTGTGGAAAATAATTGGGTGATTTCAAAGCATATAAAACAAGCGTACAAAAACGTAAAGTATGAAAATGTTGTCGCTCAGTTTTTCTTTTTACCTTTTATAAAGTTTTGGTTAAAATTTTGCTATTTTTTAATTTGGATATGAAAAAAAATTAAATTTTAAGCTTGAATTTACCATGCATAGCTCAGTGATTCAAAAAGTAAAATATTGCAGTTTTTTGTTTAAATTCTACTGATGCTTATAAAACAAAACTCAGTAAATCCATGTCCACAAACATGCTATTTTTTTTTAAAGTAGTGATGTAGCTAAACTGAACATCAGTCCACCAAAACAAATAAATTCTGTGGTTCAGTGGATAATTTCTTGTCTATTGTCCTTGGAGTAAGTTGCTTAAGTTCTTCATCATACAAAACATCCATCATTGTGTCAGATTCAGTGGCTCAAGTAATAAAACACTGGATTTTAATCTTGGAGTCTTGAGTTCAAATCCTGCTGTAGCTTATGCTTTTTGTTGTTGTTGTTTTTTTCAAATTCGGTAACTACAATGAAAATCAGTCAGTCTGAACCAACTCAAACGTCACATAATCTGTGTCTCAGTGGCTAATCATTTGTCTATCAAATGTTAAGTTGTTGGTTCTAGTCTATCAATTTCAAAAAGTTGTCCATCATATAATATAAACCTCTTAAGAAAAACCCACCCAAAACACTCATCAACATAGCTCACTCAGTGGATCAAGTGATAAAGCATTATTCTTTAAACCTGGAGTCCTGAGTTCAATTCCCACTCTTGCCTGTTTTTTTTTTTTAAGTAATTCTGTAGCTAAATTGAAAATCAGTCCATCCACACTGACTCAAACATCACAAACTCTGTAGCTCAGTGGCTAATTGTTTGCCTATAAAATGTTAAGCTTTTGGTTCCAGTTTAACAAATTCATCATATAACATAAACCTCTCATGTACAACCCATCCAAAACACCCACCGATCTGTCTGAATCAGTGGCTCAAGTGATAAAGTGTTACATTTTAAACCTGGAGTCTTGAGTTCGAATCCCACTGTTGCTAAAATGATTTTTTTTTTGTAAGTGATTCAGTAACTTAACTAAAAATCAGTCAATCTGCACTGATTTGAACATTACAAATTCTGTGGTGCAGTGGCCTATCATATTTGGAGTTCTTGGTTTTATAACGTTTTCAGTCTTATAACACAAGAAAATTTCCAAAACTCTCTTTCTCTTCTCAGACTCAGTGGCTCAAATGGTAAATCTTTGTGTTTTAATCTTGGCGTCATGAGTTCGAATCCAACTCTTGTTTATATTAAACTAATATATATATATATATATATATTTTTTTTTTTTTAATGGTGTAGATAAACTAAGCTAAACCAACTCAAACGCCACAAATTCTGCGGCTCAGTGGCAAATCATTTGGCTATCACGTAGAGTTTTTGATTCAATCCATCAATTTCAAAATATTTTCCAAATTTTAATACAAAGCCTTCATGAAAAAATCATCCAAAACACCCACCATCTTGTCAGGCTCAGTGGCTCAAGTGTTAAAGCTTTATGTTTTAATCTTGGAGTCCTGAGTTCGAATCCCGCTACAGCTTATGTTAAATTGTCTTTTTAATAATTTTTTTTCCTGTGACTGAAAATTTACTGAAATTCACCAAAGCAAACTTTACAATTCCAATGGTACAGTGGTTAATTATTTGCCTAGCACATACAGAGTTCCTGTTTCAAATCCCACCTACACCAATATTTTTCTTTATAGAAAACAAAGCCCTCAATGAAACTCTGTCTATCACAACTCCTAACCCTCAGACTTAGTGGCTCAGTTGATAAAGAGTTTTACTTTTATCCTAGAGACCGGAGTTCAAATCCCACTTTAACAACCATTCAGTTGAATATCTAACAAGGTGCTCCTAACACCAAACCCAAATGTGAAAACCACAATGGTACAGTGGTTAACTCGTATGAATTGCAACCCCAATTGCAACAACAACCTGTGTTCAAAGCCCTCAAAAACAAGCTTTTTTTCCAATACAACTTAAAAATATCCATAAAATACGTCCAAAACGCCAAGCAACTACTAGGATTCAGTGGCTCAATAGATAAAGCACTGCACCGTCATCTTGGAGACCCGAGTTCGAATCTCACTACTACTTTTGTTATATTGTTGTCATTAAATCCAATAAAGGGTGCCAAACGGCAGGTCTCAGCGTATAAGCCACGATGGCGCCAGTGGCTAGGCACAAGTTGGTTGCAGACAAAGTTACGGTGGCGGCATGGGTTCAAATCCCACCTTGGTGGGACAGCAAAGTATCTGGGGCGGTACAAATGAAGGGCGTGGCAGCAAGATGGCAAGGGCGGTATACAAAGCAAATAGTATGGCGGCGGAGGCAAAACCCCAAACAAACGGCATAGTAGCAAGGTGGTGAAGGCGGAACACCAAACAAATGAGGGCATGGCAGCTAGGTGATGAGGGCGGAACACTGAACAAAGGGCGTGGCAGCAGGGACAGAAAACCAAACAAAGGGCATGGCAGCTAAGCGGTGAGGGCGGAACACCAAACGAAGGGCGTGGTGGTGAGGGCGGAACACCAAATGAAGGGCGTGGTAAGGGCGTGGTAAGGGCGTGGCACCAATCAAAGAGTACAGGCAGGGAGGAACAGGCAGGGCGGAAAAAAACTTTACCTTTTTTTTTTTTTTTTTACATTTTTTCCAAAAAAAAAACCTTTCCGTTTTGTTCCGCAGCAGGACAGGGAATCAAACCCCGGTCTCCAGCGTCAGGTTTAGCACTCATGCCATGCACTCTGACCACTGGACCACCAAGTCCTCACACAAACAACCGTTCGTTTCTATTATTTAAAGAAAATGCAAGTGCAGCCATTTAAAAAAATATATAGATATAACAAAATTACAAAAAAATCATTAAACTTAGAATTTAAACGTGCATAGCACTTAATAAATGTTAAGTGACATATATATACTCACCAGTAGCACTGCACTGAATAAATCAGACACTTAAAAAAATAAAATAAAATTAAATAAAACAAATTATTTAAATTAAATAAATATATATTTTAAGTGAGAAGTTTGATCACACAGGAAGTGTAAAGTCATTTCAGTTCATAGAAACATCTTAATGGGTGTATATGTTCATACAACTACAATGTAAAAAAAAAAAAAGGCAGATAATTTTGGCTTGATCTAATCATCATTACAGTTTTTTTTGTGATGATGCGACAAATTACATTAATGTGCTGCAGGCCACTGAACATGGAACAGAAGCAAAAAATGTATTTATTTATTTGTTTTTGATTCTGTCTCTTAATGGATAAATTAAATTTTAATAATCAAGAAGCATTCCTTAGTAATTGAAATAAGAATTTTTTAAATAAGAGTTTTCTCTAGTTTAGTTTTTTTTTCTATTTAGCCTTTTTTTTTTTACATTTTCATTTTTCTTTAATTACATTTTGTTAATCAATGAGCATGTCCAAATCAATGGTATTCATAAAAACAATTATTTATATATATAAAGAGACAGAATCAAAAATATATCATATATGAAAAAAGTTTTTATTATTTCTTCTAAAAATAACATTTTAATAATAAATTAAAATAACAATATACAGTGGTTTACAGGCACCCTTATATTACAATATTACAATTAAATATTAAAATTACAATTAATATTACAATTAAACTTAACTTTTACGTAAACAGAACACTGACATAAAATTAAATCTCAATAACTATAACTGTAGTAAAATATTTTAATCACATCTATTCCTCTCTGACCAATGTGTGCATTAATGTTGACAACACTGCATGACATCAATATAAGTAAATATAAGCCAAAAACATCTAAATGAAGACATTTTTAAGGAAAAAATCCAAAGTCCTTAGTCCTTAGAAATGTTTTGCATTTGACAGAAGTAGAATAAAACAGTGGCTAGTAACACAACTACTATCATTTGTGCTGTACACTGGGCTATGTAAATGATAGAAATTACAGAATTATTATTTGTGGTTTTTCCATCAGTAACAAAGGGAATACAATAGACAAAACACAGTAAACATTACCTGTGCAATAGCAGTTGTCCATCATTATGGCGAATGTATTTCTACATGCTTCTTTTGGCAGGGTATAACACTCCAAACATTTCTTTTTCTGTAGGGAACGGGATTAAAGATAATGAAGGGTTTTTAAGCATCAAAACAATAAAAGTTTAATACACCTTTAATTTTTAATTTTTACCCACACACTAGAATGTGTTCTGTTTAATTGCATTTTTTTTTCTGAGCAAAAACAAAATAATGCCTATAATTTTTTTGTAACATGATTTAGAGCAGAAATCATTAGATGACATTAGAAGACTATTTAAGGATCACTTTGCAGCCTCAAAATAATAATTAATTGTAATTTTAAATCTTTACCACTAGGTTACCATTAGGCTTTACCCATTTGTCAGCAAGTTGTTTTTAATCATTTAAAATATAATAAAGTTTAGAATGCCTATATATACTATTATTATTATTATTATTATTATTATTATTATTATTATTATTATTATTACTATTATTATTAGTATTACAAATTATATATATATATAAAATGTATTATTAGAAATTGGATTTTATTTATATGTTTGTTTTAAATAAGTACAGGTCAGAATAAATATGTTGTTTAAATTTTTATCATAAACATATCTGTTACACTGACTACATAATATTTATTTATTTATTTATTAGCATTAGAAAACATGTTTAACTGCACTAAACCCATAGGGATCATATTGACAGTAACATTGAGCTCATAATGAAACAGCAGTAACAACAACTTCCATGAACACCATCTTAGATCTTACTTTAACAAACCCAAATTCATTAGACCATTACCTGACACTAAAACATCAGCAGACAAAAAACTAGAGCTTTATAGGAACAGTCTCCTTAGATTCACCTTATAAAGGTAAAGAAACTTATTTGCTCCTCAAAAGGCCTGACAAGAGAGTTTAGCAAGAGAGCAACGTGTAAACAAAACTGATAGACCAACATACAAGATAAGATTGAAAAACTAGTACTTATACGGTTAAAGTTACGGTGTCAAACAGAGAATGACACTATCTGCCAGAAAGAGCACCTATACACTCCAGCAAACACAAAAGCCTACCTTTGACGTCAGAAAAATAACACATTAATACAAACCTAATGAACGACTTAAATACAAACTGCTGTATAATGCGTGATAGTGACAACAGGAAGGCACTTTATGCGTAAGGTTACTTACAGTGAGTGGCGTGTCATTGTCGATTCCTGCAGTTTATCACAATGTTTGTCGGTTGATTTCGCTGACAGGCTGGAATATGTGCATGATGAGTCTGTCACTGAGCTGTCATGTAGTTTTATGACTGTAAAACCATCAAAACGTGGTCTGGCGGCTGTCATGTTGACATCAGGTGTTGTTGTTGACGATTCATTCATTGAGGTGTGACGCTGAACCTGACGTCTGCTTACGCCCCCTAGACGAGCGGATGATGAACTGCAGATTTTGTACCAGACGTGTCGTGTTAGTACCACCAAATGATTGAATATGACTTCAATTTGGGTTACTGATTCAGTTCTTAGTCGAGTTTACTCTTATAGTAAACAAACAAAAAAATCACAGTTACGTTAAAAGGAGAGTTCACCCAAAAACGAAAATTAAGTCACCATTTACTAGTCCTAAAAAGTAGAAACAGTAGAACAGATTTAAGCAAAATACTGTGTGAAAAGCAACATGTGAAGATTTTGAGAATTAAGATAAACTAATAAAATAATCTAAAGAATTTCCATACCAATTAAAACACTTACAATATCACTCTTATAAAGAAAACATTTTTGACAAACAGATAAATAAATAAATAAATAAATAAATAAATAAATAAATAAATAAATAAGACTTTTTTTAATACTCGAAGGACGTTTTGTCACATAAACTGGTAACAGAGGAAAGTTACTGCTGTCCTGTGGTGATTGTGTGGAATTACAGTTCCGCAACTTCTTTGGTATGGCTATAATTTTAACGAGAGGAAAATCGTGTTTTTGCTGTTGTTTTACTTTGAATTCATTGTTTTTATTACATCAATTTTTATTTATTTATTTATTCATTACATAAATTAACGATTACAACCGCACCGAAAAACCAAAACATATATTCGAAGATCTGTATACAGAAAATGATTTTCTAAAATAGATAAGCTAATATATTTGTAAAACTCAGAGAAACTTAACCGCCCTCTTGTGGTGAATTTTAAGTACTGCTGCAACAAATTTAAGACTTATCAGTGGCATTTATCATGTAAAATGTTTATAATGTTTTTGAAAAACATGTTTAGCTAATAGTGATGGCGCCAGAATTATACATACTTTTAAGGAAGAAAGTACAATAGTGTTGTTGAG
>JAHKKF010515612.1:5950-38981 GCA_019740295.1 Labeo calbasu
TATTAAAAGTATGTCATCTTTTATGTCAAATTTAATATATATATATATATATATATATATATATATATATATATATTATAAGCTTATATTTATAAAATTTCTAATTTTAACAACAGAATAAGTTACCAATCAAATAAAATCAATATTAATAAAATTCATTTGTAAAGAGGTGGCACAAAAGAACACAAAAGTGGCTTTTAGGTATATTTTCATATGTTTAATGAGGCTCAGAGATGGCATAATTGCAATCAAATTCATAAACTCTTGTTGAGATTAATGTTTTAAATATACGATTTTGAACATAAAAATATTAAATGATTTTAATAGCTAAAAAGAAGATAAAAATGAAACTAATACTGCCAGTAGGTGGCGGCAAGTCACTGATTTAATTTCTGAATCATATCATTCGAACCAAACTCTTCATATGTAAATAATTAAATAAATTAGCACGATAATATCATGTACCGGCAATCTGGCAGGCAGACGATAGGACCCAACACTTTCAGACGAATCCAATCGGAGTTATATTAAAAATTTTCCTGGCATTCCCAAGCTTTAGAACGGCGTAGACGAGTGTTTCTGTTCATCAGTCCAAAACAAGTCTAATAAAGTGCATCTATCCATAAAAAAAGTGCCTCACACGGCTCGGGGTGGGGTCAATAAAGGCCTGTAGCGAATCGATGTGTTTTTGTAAGAAAAATATCCATATTTAAAACTTAAGAATCACTTTAACCTAGCTTGCGCTAACAGTTGTACACGGAACTTGATGCTTTGAAAAGGGGCGTGGCAGTACTGAAACACCATCTAAGCTGTTCGTCAATTGCAACGCAGTGAGACAGCTAACCAATCACAACACATTTTGTTTTCGGAAGGCGGGCCTTCATCCAACCCAGAACTAATCGAGCCATTTGTGCCAAATGTAAATTATGTGAAAATGCGTTTTTCGAACCACCAAGCATGAGAGCATGTTCTATTACAACCCCAAAACAAAATCAAGACTTTGTAAAAGAGCATAATAGGACCCCTTTAATTACTCATCCTCAAACCCGTAAGACCTTCGATCATCTTCAGAACACAAATTAAGGTATTTAGACATCAGTGGTTTTGTAGAGCTACGAGAAAACAAAAATAACGACTTCAATTTCTTCTCTTTAACCATCCCTTTAACATCTATGTTCTCTTTCCTTTCAGAGCTCCTGTATTCCGTTCAGTTTTTGGAAGGAAACTGTTTCAGTGCTGCTCGGAGAGGACAGGACTTCTCCCTGTGCCATTATCGGCTACATAGATGAGCCATACATGGAGCTAGACCGAGACCTTCTAGAGGATTGACTCGTGCGGGTGGGCTTTGGGAGGGACTCGCATGTTCAGCTTCGATTCGGTCCAGAGAGCGTGTAGAACAGCCTCCCGGCTCATCCGACTGCATGCTACAGCTCAGTGAGCTTATCATTCTCTACTTGGTGCCCATGTTCCACTTTTTCATCTCCAGGTCAGCGGGTGAAAAGGACGTCCCGTGAAGGATCGCCCATCCCATCAATCACTGAGAGGGAATGCGGTATCCGGACAGCTCGATCCAGAGCCGAACCTCTGACCTGAACTGTCTCGTTGTGTTTCGGTGGCGTTCTTTCGGTGAAATCATTTGGGGCCTTTTATAGAGAAATATAGGAGATGAAAATATTTAGGCTAAATGTCCGACTTGGATTGGAAAGATGCGTCCTCGAATGAGGTCGATCGATGATCTGGTGATCTAAGAACTGCACAGTCGGCCTTGTAATTTAGGTTGAAAAAGGCAAAACGGAAAGTGTCTTGAACAGTGGCTTGGATGAAACTTTGTCAAGCTGTCAGGTGGTGAGCGACTGATGTCAAAATCTTTGTACAGTGTAGATGACAGAGAACTGAAATTTGAATTTGGACAAGTCTTATTTATTTTCTCATATTTCTCTTGTAATTATGCTCTCTTACGACATCATAAACCTGTTTTCTTTTCATATTCTCCATCGCTTCGCTCCTTTTGTTAGGTTTTATCAAGCACATACGAAACGAGAGAGTTCATGTATTTTTATTTTTTTGTATGAATTAGTTTTTAATAATAGTATTGTCCCTTTTATTTCTCACAATGAAACACTTCATATCTTGTGGGCACTGAAGGTGTTAAACTATGCAGGTTCACTCAAACCATGGTCATGAATATCCAGCGAGCCTTGACCTCCATGCTGCCATCTGTCGTCCATTCCGTAGCAAACCACTAAATCACCATCTTCTAACTTCAGGCCGTTGACAATCTGTGTTGCGCTGAAAACACAAGGCTCTGGCTTGGCGGCCGGGAACTTGCGAAGGTGCTGCTCTGCTGCGGTCGCTTTGTGCTGGATGTGGTAGCTGAGCTAGACTAGAAGCGCTAAACTAGAAACTTCCAATCAACTACCTCGTTTCATTGGTGTTGTTTTCTAACCCACTCCTATAGTTTAAGCATGCTGCGGCTTTTATTCGGTTGCACCTGAGTTCACTGTGTATGCAAAAGTTCTTCTGTATAAATGACTAAATGTGTTTCACGAGAGTTGCTTGGCTTTTACCTGTGGATGTTCGCAAGTTCTTTCATGTTCTTTCTTTGTAACGGTTCCTTATACTGTGTCACAGTGCTTTGCATTGGCAAAACAATTTCATACAATTCATATAAAGAGGTATAATAAATGCTGCAAGAGTTTTTTTTTTTTTTTGGTCACCCAGGAATGTGTACAGTTGTAATATTAGCAGTAGTGTGAATGTGTGCTTTTTATGGTATGAATGATTGCTGCATCAACACAGGATCTGAATGTCTCTTCTTTATCCACAGGCCTTGGTTCATGTCTCGCATGGATTGGGTTTGGTTTTAAATACCTGCATTTTCTTAGTTTTCTCTGGATGGATTTAGTCACAAGTGATAACCATGTCAAGCCCAGTAAACTTAATGCTTTAAATAAACCTGAATTCAATATCTTGCCTCTGACAGTTAAAGTTTGATGGCGTTTACTTTGTTTTTCAAAATCAATTCAGTAGTCTTGTGGAAATCTATTACAGTTTGATTATAAATCATACGTTGCCTTTTTCTCTCTCTCTCTCTCTCTCTCTCTCTCTCTCTTTTTTTTTTTTTCCATATAACTGCAATTCAAAAACAGGTTTCAGTTTGAGTACAAGTATGAATGTGAAAGAAAATGGTACAAGAATGAAATCAATTAAAAAGGGCTTTTGAGTTATACTGACTTTCTTTGTCATTTTAGTCTCATTCTTTTGCACATATTAAGTCGTATCCACCTTTTTTTTTTTTTCAACGCGGAAGTAAGCCTATGGTGAGACTTCCGGTTCATATGGGGAAATAACGAGAAGAACAACAACGTGCATTACATTGGTTTTTAGTGCAGACAGTTTTACAGTGTGTTCATAATTAAGAATACATTAAAACAACATGGTAAGCAGAGTTGTCAGGTTTTCATGACAAAACCCACCCAACTGCTACTCTAGCCCAGTTGTGTTTCGTAGGGGGGTCCCCTGGTTAAAAACGCATTTCGGTGGTAAAGTACGTTTTATGGATGGGTTCCCCTGGTAAAATTAGCATTCCATGGACTAAATATCAGATTTTTGGGGTCGCTTCAACCCGTGGAAACAAAAAATAACCCACAATAACAGTGTTACATTAGCCCAATTCCACAGGAAAATAGCGGACTTGGCAACACTGATGGTAAGAGACACCAATTTGCAACATCAAGCAGCAAAATTGGTCTGGCTTGCACTGTCATTCCCATCCAGCTATTTTTGTCTTTACAAAATAGCTTGTTTTTATGCTTTATATTGCAAACTGGTGTGATTTACCATATTATTTCAATGTATTATCTTAATTATAAACACACTGGTTTGTAGTGCAAGCTCTTATACCAACTTATACCGTTTACTGCACATTTACTGTTATTTTCACGTATTTCCCTACCGCAGCTAATGAACTGGAAGTCTCGTACATTCACCGAAAACGGCTTACTTCCGCGTTAAAAAATAAGGTGGATATAAATTGGTAACTTGCATTAATTCTTGTGATAAATTCAAAATTCGTAACTTAGTAGCCTAATTTCTTTCCTCAATTAAAGAATTGTTTTAAACATTACAAGAAATTACTAATACTTACGTACACAACGTGTGTGTGTGAGATAAAGACTCCAGTCGTGTCGTATAATCTTAAGCGCCATTTTATGTTACAGGGAGCAGGTCGCCGCATGGAGGCCGCCATAGAAATCAACTCGAACGCTACTTACTATTTTACGGTAAACTATTTGCACTCATGGAACAAATTAATATGTCGCTGACATAGTAGTAGCGAGTTTCTACAAGGGTACTAGTAAATGTAAACATTTGCGTTTGTGTGGTGCTGCGTCCACGCCACTAGGTGTCAGAATAAGTTCACGACGACTGCCATATTAACCAGAATGACAGGGAAGATTACCGAGAGCACTTTTTTTTAAAAGGTATTTATTGTAAACACACACACATTTTAAACACTGTGCAAAGGACATTGTATATCCTCAAGAGAGTTTTAGGAGGGGCTGTGTTTTATCTTTGAAAGTTTAAAATCAAAGACACGTCACGAAATTGCAGTATACATGGTACAAATAAAGACTATATGAAATACAGATTTATCTAGTCTCAGCATAAAAGAGGTTCAAACATAAAAGGCTAGTTTTTATCCACCTTATTTTTCACGTAAGAGTGGGTACAGCCATTTGAACATTTTATGTGCCAGGCTTCCAGTCTCATCCGCTTCCATCTATTTTTAGCTGTGTACGTTTTAATTTATTATCTTAATTATGAACGCAGTGGTTTGTAGTGCAAACTGTTTTACCGTTTACTGCACTTTGTTATTCTTCTCACTATTTCCCTACAGCAGATAATGAATCGTCTTGCACATTCACAGAAAATGGCTTACTTCCATACTGAAAAATAAGGTGGATATCTTTCTCTTAGCTTTAGGCATATGTTTATTTCATTTTCACACAAAACTGTTGCAGCTGTGGACTGTGATCATATATGAGAGGGCCTTTCTCTTCATTCTGCAAGCTAAAATGGGTAAAAACAAAGCTTAGTCATTATAGCATTAATAAAATAAAGGAATGAAGTCCAGTAAGTTTAAATGCAATACACTTCAGCTACATGCCTTAGGACTAGCTTTGCTACCCGGGTCTCTGGTCCGGGTACGTAGTTTATTCACTTGAGACTCTGCAATGTCGGCTCGTTCCTCAGCGTCATCCAGCTCATGCTGGACCTTCTTGTACTTGGTCAAGTTGGTATTAGCTTGTTCCTCCTACAATACAATAAGCAGGAACCATCAGTGATGTTGTTTTAAGTATACATGAGGTATAGCATGTTAAGGTTATTTGAAAACTCACAGCCTCCTCTGCTTGTCTCTTGTAGGTCTTAACTTTGGCCTGCAGCTTGTCTATGAGCTCCTGCAGGCGAGCGATGTTCTTCCTATCCTCCTCAGTCTGTAGAAACAGCAGGTGGTGCCACAGACTTTATTCTTCCAGAATAGTGCAGCCATACAGTACAATCTAAACTGAATTTGATGGAGTTTGTACCTGATAGGTGAGCTCCTTGATCCTTCGCTCATATTTGCGAACTCCCTTCTGGAATTCATTGCTTTTCTTCTGCTCAGATTCCAGCTCGTTCTCCAGGTCTCTCACCTTAATGAAAGCAAAATTAAAAGTTGACACACAAGACATCACTGAAGTCACTCAGGTTTTTCATGCAGCATTATTTTATTGACATATGCTATATATTACAAACGTCATCCTGCATACCCTGCTTTCCAGTTTCTGGATTTGTTTCTTGCCTCCTTTTAGAGCGATCTGCTCGGCCTCATCCAGCCGCATCTGCAGATCTTTGATGGTCTGCTCCATGTTCTTCTTCATTCGTTCCAGGTGAGCGCTGGTGTCCTGCTCTTTCTTAAGCTCTTCTGCCATCATGGCAGCCTGCATGTTGAAAGCATCATATTAAATTTCCTAAACACAATATTTAACAAAAAACATCCTCTCGATACAAAGAACTCACATCAGTGATGGCCTTTTTGGCTTTTTCTTCTGCATTTCGACACTCCTGCACAGCATCATCTACCTCGGTAGACAACGTGGCGATATCACTTTCCAACTTTTTCTTTTGATTGAGCAGGGATGTGTTCTGGGGAGGCAGAAAGAATTATGGAAAATGACTATGCGTTTTTGTCATCAATGCTCGGAAGAGCAAAGTTTGATGGAAAATCGGGCCATTACCTGGGAATGCAGTAGGTTGACCCTCTCCGTGGTTTCCAGGAGCTCATACTCGGCCAGTTTGCGGGCACGCTCATTCTGCTCCAGCTGGCTTCTCAGTTCTTCAACCTCAGCAGTCAAGAGGTTGTTCCTGCGCTCAGTAACGGCAGCCTGCTCCTTCAGTTCTTCGTTATGGTGAATAGTCTCATCCAGCTCTATCTGAAGGTCCTTTAATTTAGAAGACAGGGTTTCATATTAGTTATGCATGATTTGCTTTGAAAATACTCCCAATACTATGTTTGCTATAATAAAAGTAACATTTAGATTTACCTTAATCTGTGTTTGCAGGTTGCGGACCATTTTTTGCGACTCAGTGGCCAAGCGATTTGCATGGTTCAGCTGAACCTCCATTTCATTCAGGTCGCCCTCCATCTTCTTCTTCAACCTGATGGCTTCATTACGGGATTTTGCTTCTGCATCCAGGGTGGCTTGCATGGACTCTATGGCACGCTGATGGTTACGGCTAGAGAAGTTAAAGGTGCGTAAGTTAGTTTGAAGCCTTGTAGTATAAACAATAGTGATGAGTATAGAGTAATGGAAAATAATGGTTCAATAATCAGTCTTCATCGCTAGTCAAGATTCTCTCATTAAGTAGAACTCACCGGAGATTGTCGATTTCCTCATCTTTCTCAGTCAGCTTCCTGTCAATGTCTGCTTTGAACTGATTGAGCTCCAGCTGTATACGTAGAGTCTTACTCTCCTCGTGCTCCAGAGTTCCCTGACACAAAAATAAGAATTTAATGAGAAAGTCTAAGTCTTCAAGTCTGTTTTGGTGTGATATTATTCAATATACTATGGGCTAGTTTTATAAACTTTTTTGCATTTTCAAGAAAATGTATTAATTTTAAATTTAAATTTTACGCTCCATAGACAGCCACGCAACTGAAACGTTCAAGACCCAGAAAGGTAGTAAGAATATTGTTAAAATATTCAATGTGACATCAGTGATTCAACCGTAATTTTATGAAGCTACGAGACTGTACTTTTTGTGTGCAGTGAAATAAAAATAGCGACTTTATTCAACAAAAATCTTCTCTTCTGTTTCAGTTTTTGATGCATTCACGACAGGACCATGCACTGACAAACTGACATTTGTTGAATAAAGTCGTTTTTGTTTTTTTTTGCACACACAATGTAGTCTCATAGCTTTATAAAGTTACGGTTGAACCACTGATGTCGCATGGACAATTTTAATGATGTCCTTACTAACTTTCTGGGCCTTGAACGTGTCAGTTGCGTTGCGGTCTATGCAGGGTCAGGAAGTGCTTGGATTTCATGAAAAATATCTTAATTTGTGTTCCGAAGATGAACAAAGGTCTCACAGGTTTGGAACGACATGAGAGTGAGTAATAAATGACAGAAATTTAATTCTTGGGTAAACTGTTCCTTTAAGTCATTATTTAAATAAAAGTATTAGAGGTTTTACTTGAATCAAGACATTTTTAATACATGCAAAAAAGACCCAACAGGAAATTTACCGCTCTGTCTTTAATCATATTTCTCCTTTTGACATTAATGATGTAGTGTGTGTTATTCAAGTATTTCTTTTTTGGTGAAATGTAAATGTGAATCATACTTCAGCTTCCTCCAGGGCTGCTTGAATTTCAGTCTTCTCCAGGTCTAAGCCCTTCTTGATCTTCTCAAGTTCATGAATGGTCTTGCTGCCCTGGCTTATTTGGTCATTCAAGTCAGAAATCTCCTCTGTTAGAAACAAGGAAAGTATTGATAAGTCACATTTTTTTGGTCTCTATTCATAATCCATAAAGTTCAAAACATACCCTGTAGATTTTTATTCTCCCTTTTGATGCTCTCCAGATGGTCCAGAGCCTCCTCATAAGAGTTTTTGAGCTTAAACAGCTCTGTGCTCAGATTTCGAGACTCCTTCTGTGAAGACTCCAGCTCAGACTGACACTCCTCGTACTTCTGCTTCCATTCTGCCAGAATCTTGTCAAATTGCCTCTGCTTCTTATCCAGGGCAGCGGCGGCTGCATTGGAGCGCTCCAGATCTACTACGAGATCCTCAATCTCCGACTGCAGCCGATGTTTCGTCTTTTCTAGCGAGGAGCACTTTGCATTCGATGCCTCGACTTGTTCCTCAGCCTCTTGGAGGCGAGTGGCCAACTTCTTCCTGTCAATTTGTGGAATTTAATGATTCGGTTCTAGATCTAATGAAGCTGGTCTTTATTTCCAGTCTAGTCCACACACTTACTTTGCTTCCTCGAGTTCCTCTGTCTTCTGTATGGCATCTGTCTCATACTTGGTCCTCCATTGGGCGACTTCGGCATTGGCCTTGGACAGTGCGCGCTGCAGCTCAGATTTGCCCTCTTGCTCTTCGTCATACTGCTCCCTCAGTAGATCACAGTCATGCCTGGATGATTGCAGGGTATGTGCCAAGGCATTCTTTGACTGAAAGGAACAGATGCCATAGATGAATCAAAAATATAAATTTGTTCCACATAAAATCCGAAACAATGTTGAGCAGTGAGAACAGTTGTTTCTCTTACTTTGGTTTCTTCATCTAGCTGTTTCTTGAGCTCCTCAATGTTTTGGCTGAGGGAGTTCTTGGTGCGCTGCAGTTGAGACACCAGAGATTCACGTTCCTCCAGCTTTCTGCCCAGCTCAGCTGTATTATGGAAAAATGATGTAAAGAAGGCCGGCAGTTAGTAAGGATATTAGCCATCTCAAACCAGTGCATAAATGTCTCAGGGGTCCTTGTTAGGTCTGAATTTGCTTAGGTAGTTTGTTTGTATACCGCTTTCAGCTTGAGCCCGGGCTCGCTGTGTGTTGGTGTCACTTAGTTGTCTTTGGAGCTCCTCCACTTTGGCTTTTGACTCATTCATCTGGTCCTCATAGAGACGACATGTCTTCTCAGTGGCAGCCTGTAATATTTTCATAAGATTAATAAAATTGTATGTATAAAAGTGCACTGAAAACTGTTATACTACTTGTGTTTCCTACCATATATATGAATATTCTTTTATTAAATAACAAAACTGTTGATTTGTTACAGTAACTGTGATTGATTCAATTAATTTTATCAAGCCTGTATGGTTATTTTATGATGTGCAGATGTGGTGTGTATGGAGTACAGTGTCAGGATGTCTTTTTTTTCAGTCTGATATGGGTAGTAAGGCTTTTAAGTTTTCTGCACCATTTTATTGGAACAATCTTCAGTTATTTTATAGCAATTTTAAATAAAAATTATTATAAATATTTTTTAAATAAAAATAGAAATTTTTAAATAATTGTTACATTTAAGGGATATAAATCTTTTGATTTAAATTGTTTTAAATTATGGTCTCTTAAGCCTTATTTATTTGTTAGATAATGAATTAGGTAAAGGTTAAGAAAGGAACAAGGAATGAAAGAAGTAACTAAGGTTCCTAAATAGATATTTTACCATATTTTTGTGTTACAAATTATGTAGGAAAAGTAATAGATTATATATATATATATATATATATATATATATATACTTATAAATTTTGTATTATATATTTGGTTAATGTATCTAATTTGTTGTGTATATTTACTGTTGGTACCATTTTTTGTAAGGAAATGGTGAAACTAATGCAATAAAAATCTAAATATATTTAAAAAAAAAAAAAACATTACTAAAACAGAACATATACATTATGTATCACACATTTTATTCTAATTTATTGCTTACAAGTATTGCAGGTAACGCATAGACAAACATCTTAATGTTCATCAATTTCAGTAGTTTTTTAAACATTTTTTTAATGTCTGTGTAGTTTCTTAATTCTCAGTTTTAGTTATTTTAGCACATTAGGTTAAGCTAAATGAAAATGAGAAATGTTACTTTGACTACATTGAACTGGATGAAATAAATCTATTTTGTTAATATTTAAAAAAAAAAACTAAACAAAGAAAGATAATGCATTAGGTATCATAAACTAACCATTAATAACTATTTTCACAACATTTGTTAATGTAGGTTAATGTTAATTCAATGATGTACTTGTTGCTTTTTGTTCATTTATGTCTGTTCATAACAAATTCAGTTACGTTAATTTAATTTATACAGTTTGAATTGTATAAATGTTTAGAAATGAACATTAAGCTATATTAATAAAAGCTTTAAAAATATTGTTCTTTGTAAATTATACCTTATGTGCCCTAGTGAAATATAAATATACTAAAACGTATTTAAAATGCATTTATTTCATGCTAGGCATACTACAAATACATTTACATATTATGTACTTAATAAAAATGCCATTGTACATATAGTATACTAAACTGATCTATTTAAAGTCTGCTGAATTGGAACAACTAATTTTGTACTTGATGCACTTTGACTGTAAACGTAGTGCTGAAGTCCAACTAAAGATATAACTAAGTATATTTGATAGTGCTAAAGTGGAACTATTGCAAGTATACTTTAGGTACACTTTAAATATTTTGCATTTAAAGACCGATATTATTTAAAGATACAGTAGTGACATTAAAACATATTTTAGACTTAATATTAAGAAAAGTACATTGTGCACAAGTAGTACTCCGAATAAAGTTTACTTACAGTTTTTATATCAGTAAGAGACAAATATCAGTAATTATGTTCATAGATTTGAACTATACTTAATAAAAAACAAACGCATTTTAAATCTATTACTTTTTTACTAGGGCGCTTTTAACCTTATTGTATAAAATATATTTGATAATAGTATATGCAAATTTCAGCCAACTAAAAAGATTCAAACCTTAGCTCAACTGAATTCAGTTTTAAAGTCAACGCTAAATTAATGCCAGTTAAATTAGATCAGAATGTGGTGCAACATGGATCATATTTTCCACCTTGCTCTTTGCCAGCTGCTCTAAATTGGAGGTGAGGTCATCTGCCTCCATCTTGGCCTCACTTCTCTCCTTCTCCAACTTCTGTTTGACCCGCTGAAGGCTGTCGATTTGCTCACTGAGTTCAGCCACGCTGTCCGCATGCTTTTTGCGCAGTGCGGCGGTCATAGCCTCGTGGTGCAACATGGCCTCCTCAAGGTCGCGACGCAGTTTGAGAAAATCTGCCTCGCGCTTCTTATTCATCTCGATTTGGACTGAAGTGGCACCTCCGGCTTCCTCGAGACGCTCGCTGAGCTCCTCAAGCTCTTTGGATGCGTCGCATCGCTGTTTCTCCATCTTCGCTCGGGTGGAACGCTCTGCTTCCAGTTCCTCTTCGAGCTCCTCAATACGAGCCTAAAATACAATGAAAGACTGAATGAACATATGTTCTAAAAGAGACTTAAACTTCAGAAAGTTCCAAATTGACTCACTTGCAATTCTTTGATCTTCTTTTGAAGCTGGATGATTAGCACTTGCTCATCTTCAATTTTCGAACTGATCTGGTTCATTTCAAAATCCTTCCTTAAAAAAAAACCCAGATAATTTAAGAACAGAAGTTTTATAATTCACAGCATCCTGAGATGTGGTCGTTTTTTTTTTACTTTTTCAGCTTTTCCTCTAATTGCTGCTTGTCGTTTTCAAGGTCCATGACAGACTCCATGGCCAGCTTCAGATCGCCCTCCAGCTTGCGTTTGGCCCTTTCCAGGTCCATTCGCAATTTCTTCTCCTGTTCCAAGGACCCCTCCAACTAAAATGGGATTATAGTGTATTAGCAATTAATGATTTATTCTTATGTTTGGTCCTGTTAACATTCGTCCAACTTACATCATCTACTTGTTGCTCCAACTTGGCTTTGGCCTTAGTCAGAGTGTTGACCTTGTCTTCCTCCGTCTGCAAGTCATCCAACGTCTGCTGGTGACTCTCCTGTAGGGCCTTCTTCTCTTTAGTGAGCTTCAGGATAGTTTCATCCAAAGCTGCCATCTCTTCTATCAGATTCTTCACCTATGAAAAGGACTTTAATTGGTTTAACAGACTTCACAGTGGCTCAACATCAGTTTGAACTTCATTTTTCTTCAGAATGGGCTCACCTTGTTTTCAGTGGCATGCTTCTCCTTCTCCACCTTGGCCAATGTGATCTCCAGATCATCAATGTCCTTTTTTAGCTCAGCACACTCATCCTCTAGCTTGCGTTTTTTTGCAAGAATGCTGGCGTTTATCTCCTCTTCGTCTTCCAGGCGTTCGGTCATCTCCTTCACTTTGGCTTCAAGTTGAATCTTGGTCTTGATGAGCAGGTCACAACGGTCTTCTGCATCTGCCAGGTTATCCTGCTCCTGTAGAGCGAATAGAAAGGAAATTCAAGCATTTTAACATTTGAACATGTACAATAAATTTTATTCTTTTTGGACTATTTCATAAAATCATTAAAACCTTATAAAATTGTAGATCCTTTTCATCATTTTCTTTCGCTGAAACGAACTCTCCACTTTTTTTGAAAACAGGCTCATTTTCCAACTCCCCTAGAGTTAAAGAGTTGAGTTTTACCGTTTTCTAATCCATTCAGCCGATCTCCGGGTCTGGTGGTATCACTTTTAGCATAGTTTAGCATAGATTATTAAATCCGATTAGACCGTTAGCATCTCGCTCAAAAATGACCGAAGAGTTTCAATATTTTTCCTATTTAAAACTTGACTCTTCTGTAGTTACATCGTGTTACAGAGACGGACGAAAAATTAAAAGTTGCGATTTTCTAGGTCGATATGGCTAGGAACTATACTCTCATTTCGGCGTAATAATCAAGAAACTTTGCTGCCGTACCATGGGTGCAGGAGGCGCAATGATATTACGCAGCCGGCTGCAACTCTGCATCTACACAAACTTAGTGCCGGTCACTTTCAGGCGCTGCGTAATATCATTGCGCCTCCTGCACCCATGGTACAGCAGCAAAGTTCCTTGATTATTACGCCGGAATTAGGGTATAGTTCCTAGCCATATCAGCCTAGAAAATCGCAACTTTTCATTTTCCGTCAGTCTTAGTNTTCTAGGTCGATATGGCTAGGAACTATACTCTCATTTCGGCGTAATAATCAAGAAACTTTGCTGCCGTACCATGGGTGCAGGAGGCGCAATGATATTAAAGCAGCCGGCTGCAACTCTGCATCTACACAAACTTAGTGCCGGTCACTTTCAGGCGCTGCGTAATATCATTGCGCCTCCTGCACCCATGGTACGGCAGCAAAGTTCCTTGATTATTACGCCGGAATTAGGGTATAGTTCCTAGCCATATCAGCCTAGAAAATCGCAACTTTTCATTTTCCGTCAGTCTTAGTACACGATGTAACTACAGAAGAGTCAAATTTTAAATAGGTAAAATATCGTCATTATATATGGTCATTTTTGAGCGAGATGCTATCGGTCTAATCAGATTCAATGATCTATGCTAAGCTATGCTAAAAGTGCTACCGCCAGACCCAGAGATCAGCTGAATAGATTCAAAAACGGTAAAACTCAACTGTTTAACTCTAGGGGAGTTGGACAATAAGCCTATTTTCCAAAAAAAAAGTGGAGTGTTCCTTTAAACCTAAATAGATACTTTAGATTATGGATCATGACAAAATTAGTGACTTGGAGAAGAATGGTATTTTTATACTTTATGCATTCAGTTTTTTCTTTTAATATAAAAATTTATCTTGCACCTTATTCTTTCTGCTATGCCACTGCAGAAAACTATGTACTTTCGTTGAGGAATAACAAAATGTTGTACTGTAACTTGCTGTCACTAACGGTTATTTTGGTAATCGAGTAATTGGAGAATTATAATTATAATTATATGTTTTTTGTAGTAATAAAAATAGACCTAATTGAACAACAGCCTTTAAAATTACTTCAAATACATGTATAATAGCCATGAGGCGATAATAATTTGTTCAAATAAAGTATCAAAAGCAAGTAATCATATGGTTTTATTAAACAAAACTGTCAAAATCCAAACTGTATTATACACAATAGAAATAAGGTACATTACGCATTATAACAAATGCCTGCTGAGGGCGCCAACGGTCTGAAAATTGTTTTTACGCTTTACTGCGTTATCTAATACTTGTTTAATATTGAATAAACAACATTTTATTCAACTGTCCGCTTAATCTTTAATATTTCACATTTCTTCAAAACAGAAACGCTGTCATTTCTTGAATATGTCGACATCAAAACGTGTAAACTCAGAGTGAGGGTTTATACTTTTATTTTGAAATTGCAATAAACAGTTAGCATATTGAGAAAGACACTGATGTATTCTCCTCTGTTTGCATAGGTTTATAAATGATTTAAGTGTAAATAATTGCATGTAAGTGCATATATTAAACCTGCATCGCATATATTTATTTAATGGAATCGGAAGCGTTTGTGAATACACAATAGCATTATGCTTTATTATGATTTTTAAATGGGTTTAATATATCATGCAGCCTTGGAAAACGGTCTGATAATGCGTTTCTTGGATTCTCGTACGTGGAATGCGCCACTACCGGTATTTTGCCAGTTACTCGACACAAGCAAAATGCAATCAAGGATTTTGTAAAATCGATTACTCGAATTGAATCGAGGAATCATGACAGCCCTACTGTAACTTTGAAAATGAGTAGTTCTGTGGCACCATAGCGTTTTTGTGGCATTTATGAGCAAACAGTACGTTTGCCACTTGAACTACAAACTGATATTGTATGATACTTACTGCCTGAAGCTGCAGGGAAAGGTCATTCTTCTCTTGGATCAGGCTGACCTGTTTCTCTTCCAGTTCCTTACGTTTGGCCTCAGATTTCTCTAGTGCCTCCTTTAGCTTCAGGAACTCCTCTTTTAGAGCTGCCAGCTCTTTTTCTGTAGCGGCGCTCCTCAGCAGGGGCTTGATTTTGAAGAAGAGTTTCATCCACGGCCAGTTCTTCACGGTGTTGAAGGCCCGGATATTCCACTGGATGATCATCAGAGCCTCCCTAATGACAAGAGTTAGGCATTATCAGTCTCTTTAATGCATGTCAGTCCACTTAGTGGCCATCTTGGTGATACAAGTATAACTCCTGTACACTTAAATTTGGGCAATTTTGCTTCTTTATGACAAATTATGCTGAAATACTGAAATTTTTAGGCTGGTCCAGTTACATCTTGTGATTGGCTCTTTAAACGAAAAGGCTGGGCTTTCATTCTTACAGCTGGCATATTGAGTGTGAGTATTTTTTTCCTTTAGTTCCCTAAAAATACAACTTTGTTTTAGTTTTAGAATTGCAGTTTCTAATTTTTTGTTATTGTAACACAAATATTTTTCAGTCTTATAATTCATCCATATTTAACTATAAAAACAAACTATTAATGCATTAGTGTTACACTTTACAATAAGGTTCATTAGTTAACATTAGTGCACTGTGAACTAACATAAACAAACAATGAAAGGCTGTATTTTTATTAACTAGCATTGACAAAAATTAATAAATAGTGTAATAAATGTATTGTTCATTGTTTGTTCATGTTAGTTAATACAGTAACTAATGTAAAAAAATTAAATCTTATTGTAAATTTATTAATATTTTGTATTTTTATATCTCCAGTTTTCATTTTAAGTTTTAATGTTAATTTGTTTTAGTTTAAATTTAATTTCAGTTTTAGCTGAGTTAAGTACTTCACCTAAAACTTATTTTTAATTCAGTTGCCAAGCCATTTTGCTAATGTTCTATCATCTATATTTAATTTCTCGTAATTTGAGCTTTATTTCAGTTCGTGAAAATGATTTGAATAGTTTTAGTTAACAATAACAACATAGATCATGGGAAAACTGCGTCGCCCTCATATGACCCACTGGCTCACGTCCATGAATGCATGAAACGAGGCTCATTTTAGTTAGTCTATTACTGGGGTGACTTTCAGATGTCATGCGCTTGCTTTCACAGTACTGTCGTTGTATGTTAGCGGGTAACGGCAGAGAATTCGGTCTGATCAAATAGCTGCCATGCATCTGTGCTCCAGGCCACCCAAAAGGTGAAGTGTCTAATATTTATTTAGAAACCGAGGCCTTCTGTGGACCAGCGGCTTTAATCCTTTGCCAGTCTGCAGATATGCTTTCAATGTGGTCCTTTAGAGGCACAGGCGCCTTGGCAAAACAGGCCTTTGAGCAGGGGGCTGGCCTGTATTTTTAGTGGGGAGTGGGGTGAGCAGCTGCCATGTGACCTACGGGGCTTCTGGGCTTTGAGGACACCGTCTGCATTGTCTAATAAGGGGAAGGGCGGAGGTCATGAATATGGGCATGGAGAACCTCACAGAGAGTGTCGGAGCATATGAAAGGTCTTGGCCACACATGGCCAATGCACACATGGACAAATGCATGTCTGAAGACACACGCCTCACACACTCCATCCACATGACCCCAAAATACCTCTCATATGTTGAGGGTTGAGAGATATCATGTGACAACAGCTTGTTGCTAACTTTATTAGGAGTGAACCTGTTGGATATCGGTATAGTTTGTGAATATTTGTGTGGGACGGCATCATTTCAGAGTAAGAATATGGAGAATATAAGCATACAAAAGCCTGTTTCTCCATGCAAGTGAATTGAGACTAGGTGAGGGCTGTTAATAGAGTAACTCTGTGTTTGCATTTACAGTTGTTTGGTCAATTTGTACGGTCAAAATTGAGTAATTTCAATAGGAATACGCATGATTAGGAATTTCGCAGGGCGAAACATTTCCCCATGCAGATTTCATATCAGGTTCAAGTTGGTCTTGCGAAATTGTTGCATTGACCAACATGTACGGGATGTGACTGTCTATCTTATATTCAGAAAAGTCTATATACAGTGGCCCCAATTTTTAAGAAAGATGTTTTATATAGAATCATGTATTACTTTCTCTCCGTCATCTTCTTCAGCTCTATCCTCATGAGCTTGCCACGGCTGGCGGCCTGCAGCAAAGTTAGAATTTTAGCCAGACGCTCGTCCCTCATCTCCTCCAGGTGTCCCAGCAGACCAGCTTTAAAGAACACCTGTAATGCAGAGACACAGATGGCTTGATTTAGCCCATTTTGTCTTGTGTACAGAGTTCAACCTGTGATTGATGTCCAATCGCTTGAGGCTGAAAGCAACAACCTTGTTACTGGCTGAAGTCTGACTTGCCTTAGTATGTCCAAATCTATACTGATTATGGTCGATATCCAGTGAAGCCAGAAGTTTCTCTGCAGCCTTCCTGCTGTCCACAAACTTGTCATCAGGGATGGCGTGAGGATTCAGAATGCGATACCTGTGAAGAGGATGAATATTGACATCCTGATAGTTTATTTCATTATCATCTAAACTGTATTGCAACATAATGTTCACTGTTGTTCCAGTTTTAACTGATGTAGAGAAATTTGTACTATTTATCAACTAGCTTATTATCAAGCTGACTTCTTAGACGAGAGTGAAGGTTAACGGTGAAGTGTGCAATTGTACTGTGTTAAAATACTTAAAATGTCACAGTTTATTGTGAGGAAAACGGCTTTAATCAGTCATTCATACATTAATTTCCATAAAAGATGCAGACAAGGCTCTGTGGATTTTTTCGGAAATAATTCAATCAACTAATTAAAATTAAATAATTTAAACAATATGATCCAACAATATGATCTAAAACCCTATTGTAATTGTTAGAATTAGAACTTTCAACTCGCTGCTGCAAAGGGACGCCAGAACGTTTAAAAGGGCAAGGCCACTTTTAGTAAACTGCCTATAACTCCTGACTGGAATGAGGTATCTTTGCCAAACTCAGAACACCTATGTAAGAGCTCACTCTGAGGTCACAGGAAAAAAATCACGGAGCTTGGCCACTTGGTGGTGTTATAAATAAATGGTTATAACTACGCAACCATTTGTCCTATCAACATTAAAGTTGCTGTGCATGGTCGTGGTCCAAAGTGCCACAAGTGTCTATAAGGACATATATCTCAAAAATTAATGGCTGCCATTGGGCGATGATGTTTAAGCACCTATTAGACAAGGTAACGGAGGTCGATTTTGATATTGCATCGATATTGCATATTTCAAGGGTGTAAACAACTGTACATTGTGCGGTTTTCGGCACATGCATGCAATATTCATATCATATGATAGAACTCCTTTTCACTCAATCTGGAAAAAAAACACTCCAGTAGAATTCTCTGGACTCTCTAGGTCAGTAATTATCAAAAAAAATGTTGAAATTTACTTCCCTTTGCGGAATGTTAAAAAACCCATCATATTTCTATGGCAAATTACCTGTGTTTGCCAAAAGGTGATTTAGGGAGTTACAGGCTTGCTAAACAATATCTAATATCTTTTTCCATATTTGCCTAAATGCCTGAAGCTATATTTATTTTTGCCACTAGCACCCCAGAAATAACACAGTTCACCTTTAACAGTGTTGATGTCTTTAAAATTAATTCTAATTTTTTTTATTTAAGAGCAAATCATTACATTGATTAAACAACATGTTCTTTGCCAAGATTTTATTGTAGGTCATTGTGCAGTTTTTGACGTACTCAGTGAATACATAAAGTATGTCAATAGTAGCTCACCGTTGTTTGAAATCAGCATACAGAATTCTGTTAGGAAATCCCTTCCTGCAAATGCGAATGCCCTCCAGGACTCCATTACAGCGCAACTGGTGCAGCACCAGGAAAGCATCCATGATCCCTGCAAATAAGATGAAAATGTATAAGTTGAATACAGTATTTGCACTGAGGTTTTGCAGCTTAGATACTCCTAAATTGATGTTTTAGTGTAACACTAGGCTGTGAAATTCGATGCTCAGAAATAGTGATATCCATGATAATCCTGTTGGTTTGGATGTGCTAAAATGCTTAGTAGTTAGTGTTCAGCACCTGGTGTTTTGGTTTCATTGGGGATGATGCAGCGCACAAAATGGGGCTGAGTGCTCCGCAAGTTTGTCATCAGCTTGTTGAGATTTTCCTGCAGTTGCAAAAGAAACAATCAATCACACAATCGAGACAAAACGGTCATAAACTCTTGCTGTACAGCAGTTCATAACATTTTACACTGCACAAATCACAACAGATATGCAAAAGTGTCCTTGTCCAACACATTGTCAGGTGCATTTCTAGACTTACCCTGAGTTGCTGATGAGGACAGGAGCAGGAGCCAGCACAGACTTAAAGTGATGTTCATGTGTCATTTCTCTAAACATCACTGCAAGTCTTAACTGCCTCCGTCTCAGTACTGCAGAGTTTTGAGCTTTTCTTGTTTTAATGACCATGAATTATTATGTCTGTTTAATATCAGGTAATACTAACTAATTTGCACCTAGTGCAAATAGCAGTAGGGTCTAGTTATATTCCTACCTTGTGTAGCTGTGACACTGTCTGGAAGGAAGCAGCCTTTTTCCTCTTCTCCTTGCCGCCTGGTTTCGTTTCAGAGGCTAAAAGAAAAAAGTTGTATTTAGAAGTATTTTATGGTTTAGAAAGGAATTGTGGCATATTTCAGACAGATTGTGTGGTATATTTACCTGAGTCAGAGCTAACATAGTTCTCATACAGACTAGCCAGGAGCTTGCTAGCTGATTTCTGGAAACAAGCTACCACCGTTTCATTCAGTGGGTCTTTGTTTTTGTCTAACCAACCAATAATATTGTATGGCACCTGAAATTAAAATAAAAATATTCAAAAACAGCTTTAAACCAACCTAAGGTGGTAAACTGGATCCCCAGCCTAGCCTGGCTAAACTGTTTTCATGGTTTTAGACGGCAGTTTTAAACTTGCCAGACTGGAAGACTAGCTTAAACCAGCTAAAACCAGCAAACTGACTGGCTTACGTTGTTTTTTGGTACAAAAAGCACCAAGAATAATCTAAAATGCATCATATATCAAGTGCTACCTAAGTGACCTTTAAATTTAGTCTCTATTATTGGTAGAAACTCACCACTCCTGCATAGTGCACTAGCTCAAAATGAGCCTCATACTTTCTCTTCTTGTCAGGCCTTGGCTTTTGGAAATTGGCAGACTTGCCAAGGTGATTGTCAAACAGCTTAGCCTTGAAGCTGTTGTCAGTAGCTTTAGGGAACATGCACTCCTCTTCAAGGATGGACATAATTCCTAAGGGCTAACAAAATGAAGACAGCTCATAAGTGTGTAATTACATTTTTAGCAAAATCCAATTTTTTTTCTCAGATTTGTTCCTTTATCTTATTGTTTCAACTGGAAAAAACCTTTTCAATGAGGTCAATGCAGGCTTGGAGGTCAAGCCCAAAGTCAATAAAGGTCCACTCAATGCCCTCCCGTTTGTACTCCTCTTGTTCCAGGATGAACATGTGGTGGTTGAAAAACTGTTGCAGTTTCTCATTGGTGAAGTTGATGCAGAGCTGCTCGAAGCTGTTGAGCTGTTGAGAGAATCCACATGACAGATGCACAAGTGTGAATGCCAACGGAAATCTAGATAAGTGCGGTGTGGAATTTCGAGAGTCACTCACCTCAAAGATCTCAAAGCCGGCGATGTCCAGCACTCCGATAAAGAACTGGCGTGGCAGAACGGTGTAGAGCGTCCTATTTATACGCCCCACCAACCACTTGAACATGCGGTCATAAGTGGCTTTGGCCAGAGCTCCCACGGCATAGTTAACCTGGTGGAGTCACACAATGTGTGTGGAGCACATGAAGATCACAGCTGTCACTCACATAGATTGCAACAGTTGCCTGGATACCAGGCAGATTTCTCAGGCTGCTTTATTCCTTGTATCTTAGCAGATCAACAGTAAATGTCAATGGTTTCAACATGCATTATTTGGATAGCAAAATTCCCGGAATTAATTCTGGGGTTTTTTCTGTAGCCACAGGATTTTGGGAACATTTCTCACCTGTTCGACATTCTGTCCTTTAACCACATACTCATTGCCCACCTTCACTCTAGGGTGCAGAAGACCCTTTATAAGGTCAGCTGAGCTGACACCCATCAGGTAGGAGGCCTTATCGGCACCTGGAAGGAACATTTTATTTAAGTTTTGCACTTTTACTCTAACACTGAGAAGCCAGGTACTAGTTTTTCACTCACTTTCAGTGCCATCGGCCTCGGCCTGCTCCTCCCTCGGCTTCTGTTTGAATTTCATGTTCCCAAAGTGCATGATGGCCCCTACTATTTTATAGCAGCCATACTTTTCTTCTGGAATGAAGCCAAGGATGTCCATGGCATGCTGGAGGGGAACGAAAATTATTTTGGAGGTAATTTACTTTTTAATTCGGTCTTTGTAGATGATGAGAAATGTTTTTAAAGCTTACATCAGTAGCCATGAGCTCCTGCCCGTCATCCAAATTCTCCACCGTTGTCACTCCTTGGGAGCAAAAATGGTAGTCGTAGGGGTTTGAGGAGACCAGGAGCATGTCTGAAATACATTTTCTAAATTAATAACAGGTCAATAAAATATTGTTGCACTATTATAGCATTTATCATACCAAGAAGTTCAGGCTTCTTTTGTGACATGATCTGGTAGTAGATGTGGTAACTTCGCTCTCCAGGTTGCTGAAATATCACTCTGGATTTTTCCAGAAGATCTACAGAAATAATGTGAAAAATCACTGCACTGTCTAGTTTCGTGAACATTTTGGAATGACATGACCTGGAAGGCCATCATCAATCTTTGAACCATTTACTTACATATATCAATGTCAGCCGAAGCCAGTTTCCCTGTTGGTCCGAAATGGATCCTGATGAACTTACCCTATAGAGGGATATAAGGAAATACAGAACAAGAATGTAAATTAATTTTTTCAAGATGCATATGTTTGTACACCAGATGTGACCCTCGGCCACAAAACCAGTAGCACGGATATAGCTGTATCAATAGCCATCAATACATTGTATTGGTCAAAATGATCGACTTTTCTTTCTCATTAGGATTTTAAGTAAAGATCATGTTCCATGAAGATATTTTGTAAATTTCCTTCTGTAAATATATCAAAACTTAATTTTTGATTAGTAATATGCATTGCTAAGAACTTAATTTGGACAACTTTATAAGCGATTTTCTCAATATTTTGAATTTTTCGCACCCTCAGATTTCAGATTTTCAAATAGTTGTATCTCAGCCAAATATTATCCTACAAACAGTACATCAACAGAAAGCTTATTCATTCAGTTTTCAGATGATGTATAAATCTCAATTTTAAAAAACTGACCCTTATTACTGGTTTTGTGGGTTAATATTAAGGTACTTAAACTTAAACTCAGAAGCTACAATGTTGGTGTTAAATACTCACAAAACGGGACGAGTTGTCGTTCCTCAATGTCTTGGCATTTCCAAAAGCCTCCATTGCAGGATTAGCTTCAATAATCTGGTCCTCTAAAGTACCCTAAGAAAAGTAATTTTATAATCGATGAGTTTTCAAACTTTATTTGTTGCAGTTTATGCAGTATGTCTCCACATGTGAAGATACACTCACCCCTGTTTTAGTGGCAGGGCCCTTAAAACAAAAACAACAACAACAACAAATAAGGATTGTTTTTTGTAAAAGAGTACATATTTCTCAGCTTCTGTTTTGGTTTTATTATTTTATTCTATATTTAATATTTATTTTTTTCTATATATATTAAATTAAGTACTTATTTACAATTAAATACTTGTTAAACAATTGTTTTAAAGTATTGTATTATGCTTGTTAATAACTGGTGTCATCAAAATAGTTAAAACAGATTTAAAATTAATTTGTATTATATCTGGAAATGCTAATTCATAAATGAACATGGATTAAGAATGGAAAAAATGGAGTAACATTTTGTTAGCTCACATCAAATACAACAAAAATACAAGTATTTAACAGTCACACCCTATGATAATCAGAGAAAAAAATATTCCATGAATAAGGGATTTAAAAATGGAGACGAAAGAAGAAAAGAAAAAAAGAGAAAAAATTAAATCAAGGAAACTGAAAGAGGTTCACAGAAAAACTTTAAGAACAAGGAAGAAAAAAATGTAGGAGATGATGTGCTGGGGTTAAGCTGTAGAAGACACATGGAGTCAGGTTCACCCCACAAAAACATTTGGGAAAATTAGCAAAAAGATATATGCAAATGGAAGGGATAGTCAAACCTCAGTCTAGATGTCCATAACAGTTCACTTTATAGAAAAACAAGTTACAGTACATAGCACTAATGTAAAAGTGCGCCGGACACCTAGATGAGGAGCGACCTCAAAATGAAAATGACAAACACTTGTCAGCATGAGAGGTAAAAAAAAAAAAAGCTGATTGAAAAAGAAGAGGGAGATGATTTGAGGGAAACCGAGAGAGCTTGTTTCTTACTCCTTTTTTAGACGATGCCTCACCCAGAGCCGCTACTATGGCAAAATACTGAATTACACGTTTCGTGTTTACTGTTTTGCCAGCACCAGATTCTCCGCTACGAGTATCAAGAAATGATTGAATGATAAGGCATTTGAAAATCAAAAAAGAAAGAAAAATACCACAGCAAAGAACATTAGAAAAACAGTGCAACAAAAATCAAAAATTGGACATGTAATCTGAAAAGTTATATTCTCAGAGGCTGAATTTTCCTTTCTCCACACTGAAAATGTCTCTCTCATCACAGCAATACAGAATGTGTAGAGACACGTCCAAACTTACGTGATTAGCATGGACTGATTCTCACGATCTGTAACAATCACACATTTGTTTCAGATCATAACGGCCTTTCTGAATTGGCTAAAGTAAGACAAGCAGTACTTTAATGTAATACTTACTGCGCAACATGTCATTGTAGGCATTGTCAGCGATGGAATAGATGTGTGGTGGAGCCTCGGAGCGGCGTTTGCCTTTGTAGGCAGCCACTACAGGGGCCGTGTAGACGGGAAGCCATTTGTATGGGTTCACGGTCACACAGAAGAGTCCAGAATACGTCTGCCGGGAGAAGATTTGACAAGATTAATCTCAGGTATCGCATCCAGTCAGGACAAATTGCACAGTTCTTTAGGCTAGAGGTCTTCAACCTTTTTCCAGCCTTGGTGGAGGGTTGTATTTTAAGCCTGGCACATAATAACAAGTAGTAATGTATATACATCATTTGATATGATGTTTAAAGCCAAAAATAATCACTCTTCATATGTACAGAATCTGTACATTTGATTTTATTTCAAGTAGAAGTGGCAGTGATACTTTTAGCCCAAAAATAACTTTATAATACAAAACTACTATTACTTTTCACATGTGCACAATCTGTTTAAACTCTCTTCAGGAAAACATGACTTCCCTCAGATGACTTTATGAAGTACGTTGACTGTGGCAGTTATAAAGGACATGCCTCTAGGGAATTCACTTGTATTTGTCCCTTGGCAAAGGCAAGTGTTAAATTCATTACTGTGACTGTAAAGTTCTATGAATAGTGCCGCCCCTCTATGTTTAATGCTCCGGTCAGGTTATTTGTGGCATCAAAGATTAGTGAGAAAGGGCAGATCTTTTCTTTGCTTTGAGCTGTGATGTGATGGTACCAACATAGATCATCCAACTGCTGTAACGCCTCCGCAGATTATAAAGCACTGAAGCTTCATTCAGGTGTGTGAGCATGGCCATGTCCTCTATCATGTCAAACTTCGGAGGGTTCATCTGTTGAATGTCACCCTCCTTCACAGTTAAACACTGCAGGATTTAAAGGCAATAAGTAGGGTCAGAGCAGGGTTGTAAATAACATGGGGCAGAAAAATACATAATTTAATATGATCCAAAGGGAATATTTGATTCTGATTAGTCATTCGCGCACTATTTTATATCTTTAAATGACCGCTTGCTCATGTCAACAAACCGGCGCTACTTTCATACCATTCCGCCGTCCTTGCCTTTTCATTCCAGCGCAGGTAAAAATAGTTCGTGGCGACATCTGGCGACTCAAAACGATTACTACTACCGCTTTTAATGACAAATAGCTACAGGTATTATTTTAATTTGATAAGCTTGGTAAAAGTTAATGAACGGCTAGAAGCTTACAAGGAAACCAAAACGTTGATCAGAAAAACATCGAACCGGTTAGATAGTACAGAGTGGATGATGACAGCCAAATTACATTGCAAATGAACATGATAGTTAACTAGTTAATCGTTTAAAAAGTGGCTAACTTGGACTGCAGATTAATACTATTACTGCTACTAAGGCCTGTAATTAAATGTTACGCAGTGTTTGTATTTTATGAGCTATAAAAACGTAAAACTAACGTTAATATACGTGTAAAATAGTATAAACTCAAAACAGTATTTCATGTTTATGTATTTATGTATTAATTCAATTAGGCTACCGCAATCGATATGATCGCAAAATCATTTTACATCTTAATTTCATTAACTAAAATCTAAACTAATCAGAAGCACTAGCTATTTATAATAAAGCAAAAGTTCGTTTATTTTCGCATATCCACAAAATATTAAATTCGGTTATATTATATAGAGGTTATATTTTCTAAAAAGTCTTACCTTCCCGTCCGTGGTCTCAACGATGACTTTGTCACCATCAATCTCCCTGATTTCCACCTCAATGTACGCGTCCTTTTCATCTGGTATCCAAGCGCGTTTCTTTCCTGCGCACAAGGGGTCAGTGATCAATATCCAGGCGCCGACAGTGTGTTTCGTTGGTTTGTCTGTTATAAATCCAATTATTCAATGGCAAATTTATCTCATTATGCCCTTTTCAGTATTAAGAAGTTAAGAACCTAACATGCAAGTAGGCTACGAACACCTTAAAGTCGCCGCGTAAACAAGCTGGCAAGTATTTCAAAGAGAGTTGAAGTGTTTGTGTCCGCGGTAGAAACATTTGTTGAAGTCAGTTGAAAATGTATTTCAAGTACCATCAAACGCCACGGTTTGCGCTGCCAGCAGCTCCAGGTCGGATTTGCGCAAAAACGGAGCCGCTTCTCCAAACTCCTTCATATCCAACAGTCTCGACATGATGATAAATCCACCGCTTCCTTACTTACTGAAGGTAAAACTTTCCAGATACCTTGAAAGAAGACAAATATTTTAGTTTACACTTAAAATGAAATCAGTAAAAAAGAGAAAAATAAAAATCTAATATTATGTTGATAGAAAATAAGTTCAAATAAACTTTTCAGGAATAATTGGAACTACAATGTAAATATATAGGCTGTTCCAGAAGGTATATTATATATAAAACAAAGCATTTCATTATTGACAGAAAACAAGTTTCTAGTTTTAAGAAACTGGTTTGATGGCATTTTATGATTTATGTTATTATAGTAGCATTATAAACAAATGATCAACTAAATGAGTTAAGGTGTCCAGTCATAATTTGCTAACTGACCTTAACACGGACTGAATGGGTGGAGTGGCCAAACTCCTTTTATCATCTCCTCCAAGGTCACGGTTGCAGAAATTATCATGTGTCACCTCCTCCAGCGCCTATTGGTGCTTACCGTGTGCCCAAATTGACACAAAAGGGCAAGCCGCATTTTTATCTTAACCCAAACCCAAGCTTAGTTATTTTTATAGCAGCATTATATTATGTAGTTTATGTACATTATTAAGTGGAGGGCACTGATTAGCGACCTATCAATAGTGTTTTTTTCCTTTCTTTTCCTTTTTTTTTTGTTGTTTAGTTACATTTAAATTTTCTACAGATCAATATAGCTGTTATTAACCATTATTATTATTTATTTATTTTATTTTTTTGCTTTTTTAACACCAATAACAACAGCAATCAAGACTACACCGATAAAAACAATTTTTTAAATATTTTAATAGAATCATTAAAAATGATATTTTAAATGATTTAGGTTTTTTTAAATGTATTTATTTTCATTTTTAAATATTATTTTTGCTACATATTTCTTTTTTTTAAACTTATGTACATTTCTCACTTCAAAATAAATACCTGTTATGTAAAAAGTTGAGTAATTTATGCAAGCGATTAAGTGAGTTATTAATTTATTTCTATTAGTAACTATTGGCTAAAAAACCTGATTATTAAAATAATGTTTAGTGCTAATGTTGACATTATCAGCTCTGCAACTGCTGTAATCATAACAAGTGTGTACCATTATTCATAACTTAACACTTAACAGTTTTTAATGAAGGCATTAATTATTCAGTTATTCAAAATGAACATGTTTCTCCTTGAAGTTTTCTCAGTTAATTATTATTATTATTTTTCAGAGTTATATTTTGTTTTCAACGCCATCTGAGCGGCTGTGGTGACTGTAAATTCCCCTGGTCCCTGCTTGGATAAAGGTTACAGAGACCCACTCAGCGGCAACAAGCAACACCCCTACCATTGGCTCTTTAACATCTCTTCAATAACTCGTCAACAATTCACTCCTCAACATACAGGACAAGTATTAGGTGAACATAATGGCCATGTGTTCGGTCTTCTCCCTTACTCTAATTGCCTGTTTGCGGAATCCTTTGTTGTAAACGCCAGTGGAGGGAGGCATTGTGTGTGTGTGGCCCGCAGTAGATGCAACCCTAGACAAAATTACTAAAGGGTCCCTTGTGCTCGACATGAGATGGGATGCTAAAAATATATGCCAATATAAGCCAAGATGCACTGCCCTTAATGATAATAGCAACATAATTGAGAAGGAATGTCTTTCCACCATGGAAACATGCACAATTTTCTAATTGAGTAGTTAAATCAGTACAATAAATCCAAATCTGTCTCTAAATCTAAAGGAAAAAATGTATTATATAATAATAAAAATATAAATTACAATAAATGTTCTGTAAAAATATTATTGTACATTAAATGATTAAAAAAATAAGTGAAAAATATAATTTAATATGATTCAATCAACAAGGCTCCATTAAGCTAATTGCACGAATGTTAAGCACTAGATCAATCTCAGTTATTTTTTTTAAGCTAGCAACTGTATGTGGCTTCAGACCTTCTCATATAATAATTAATTCACACATCCACTGCCAACACACATTTTTGTTATTTGAAACGGCAGGTGTGGTGCAGAACTTTCCAGACAAATGCTAAAATAACAGGCCTAAATTCAGCTTATTATGCAGGCAGCCGCTGCTACTTTTCCACTATGGTGTCAGTGCAGTAATTGAGCGTGTTGGAGCGGAGCGCCTCTTTTTACACACCGGCCCCAGTGGATCTGACCTTGAAATCGGTGTCCTTGTATGTGGAAAAGGAGTAAAGAGTGTGGACCAAAAGGGGAGGGGGCTCATAGTGTCCCGATATAGACGAGAATACTCCATCCCTGCCTCATGCCAACGGCTGACATTCCAAACTAAGAGCAATAGACAAGGCCTATTGTTAAAGACAGAGCACTGTTGCTCTGCTCATTGTTTGAGCAAGAATTGATTCAACAAAATGACACGTTTACAGAATGCAGGCAGCATTACGAGCAACTTTGGAACCTGTTCCTGCTGTTATTGGTATCAAACCTCATAGCAATTTAGTGCAGTAACTACAAATGATTGTCGCTGATGGAACTGCAGCTATCTTTTGGCAAAGCGTGGAGTGTTACATTGATGACGGCAACTTTCTTGCACTTTGGTTAGATATAGCCGACCAGTTGAGGGCTATTCTGGGACGCTTCATAAGTGTGGCAGCTGGGTTATGTACAGCCTCACTTGCAGGACTGCGCATAAAAAACGTTGACAGACAGATAAAACGTGAGAGATAATGAAATCGGAGGGTGCTTGTAACATTTTAAATCTTATTATACATACGCAGGGTTTAGGGAGATTAAAATAGCTGTGAAATAACCACAGTAACTCAAGCTCAGAACGAGACAGACTTTTGTGCATGCATATATTTATCTGCATATTTATCCGTTGTTGCGAAACGTAGAGTTAAGTCAGATCATCCTGATTGAAACAGGGATTCCTGGAATCAGAGTTGCAATTGCAGTTGGGTCACAGTTGTTTTAGATCATTGTGCAGCAAATGCCAGCAGGCTTAGAGACTGAAGTGGAAGGAGGTTGAGATTTACAGGCACACACACACTTTTAAGCGGGTAGAGAACCACACATACATATCGAATTTGTCATATAATACCTGATAATACAAATAAACACCCAGCCCTGCAAGTGTTAATAAAAAACTAGTAAAGCATGTTAGTGTTTCAAATAAAATAGCGCCGGTGTCCGCCAACGCCCATTAAAGGAGAATTCACTGGTGCCAGTTAGCAGGAGCCACTGTAAGCTAATCATCCGCAAAACCTTTCAGCAACTGCGCTGTGTTTGTCGCGAGTCATCAATCCATCCGATGGGAGACGGGAAAGCATATTGAGGAGACACGAGTTAATACCTCAGCTCTTTGGTAATCTCACTCAATACCCTAAGCAGAGCCCAACACAAACACACAAACAGGCAATGAATGTATGAGTCAATTAGTCTTTTAGCAAGTGGGGGGTTAAGAGACTCTGCTCCTACCCCTGTGGCTTCAGACAATAGTCTGTCTTTCGGTGGGTTAAGTCATGGCCTTTGGCCCTAGCTGGGGATGCCAGCATCTTTAGCTGGTTTTCTATTTATGCCCTGTCACGGCATACCTTCGCTCGGCTATCTCACCGCCACGTGGCTTTATCTAAACCAATGCAGACAAGCGGTCGCACTTTGGGATATCGCAGCAATCCCCTACCTCATTCCAGTAATGCATTAAGCATCCCCAGGATACTTCATACTGATGCGCTGACGATCAGCTTCTTTTTGTCCTCCTTAATGGTGTTTTAATTTTACACACTTTAAGTCATGGAGACCTTGCAAATGGATAATATTCAAAATTATTTTATGAAGCAGTGTGTTTTTTGTTGTTTCATTGAGTTTACTACACCAGGGGGTTCAGGTTTTTATTTTTTGTTCTGTTTTTGTTTTTGCACCTAAATGGGCCCCCTAATATGATCATCTCCTTACGAGGGACCCCCTCCTAAATTATAGAGGCAGTTATATTTTCATGCATAAAGACCATTTTATACTATGCAAAGAAAGTGTAATTAGTGCATTTATTTGATCCAAAATACAGCAAAAGCAGTAATGTGACATATTTTACTATTTAAAATAACCTATTTGAATATAGTTTAAAATGTAATTTATTCCTGTGATCGAAGCTAAATTTTCAGCATCATTACTCCAATCTTTAGTATCACATGATCCTTCAGAAATCTGAAATATGCTGATTTGCTGTTCAAGAAACAGTTTTATTATTATTAAAGAAAGATCCAAAGATTAGCATTTATCTGATATAAAAAGCTTTTGTAACATGGCGTCAGCTTGGAGCCAGTATATTTTTTTTTAAATAGAAATCAATACTTTTATTTAGCAAGGATGCTTTAAATTGATCAAAAGTGATGATAAAGACATTTATAATGTTACAAAAGATTTCTATTCGGATAAATGCTGTTCTTCTGTACTTTCTATTCATCAAAGAAACCTAAAAAAATTCTACTTTCAACATAATAATAATAATAATGAATGTTTTTTGAGCAGCAAATCAGAATATTAGAATGATTTCTGAAGGATCATGTGACTGGAGTAATGATGCTAGTGATTCAGCTTTGAAATCACAAGAATAAATTACATTTTTATATATATTTTAATAGAAAACAGTTATTTTAAATAGTAAAAATATTTCAAAATTTCACTCTTTTGCTGAATTTTGGATCAAATAAATGCAGGCTTGGTGAGCACAAGAGACTTCTTTAAAGAACAAAAATATTACTGTTCAAAAACTTTTGACTGGTAGTGTATATACAGTGGAGATTAACATTAGAGGACAAATAAAGAACAGTCAATAATTTCAAGGTCACTGCTTAGTCCTACTTGAAGTTAACCTTTTTTCATAAATTAATTGTATTCTGAAGCACAGTATAAAAAAACTTAAACGAGATATTTGAGAAAGAACTCTGATTTTGATCTGACTCTGAAGTTATTGGTGTTAATCTGGCCCCTGGTGCTAATTTCCTTAATTATATGACAAACCCTATTTAACTGGCAGTATTCCTTCAATTTTCACTAAGATTGCAAGACGGCAGGTCGCTCTTAGGCTAAAACTCTGTGACAGGAGGTTGTCCAAATGAAGACCAAAGGGATGATCCTTTTAGCCACTGCGAGAGTTTGTCATTCCAAATCTGTGATTTCTGAAGTATTGCAGGTTTACAATGACGCTAATTCATTCAAGTTCCTCAAAAAGGCTAGTCGTCCACGTAAGACAAATGCAAGAGAAGACAGGATAATGCTGAGACTCTCAATGGGGAAGCGGTTCAACACTGCAGCTGGAATTGCTTGCCAGTTGAATGCTGAGCAGGCATGTTTAAGAGAAGTCTTGGCATGTTTAAGAGAAGTCGGACAGAAAGCACACTCTGCAGTGACCAAGCCTCTCATCAGCAGAAAGAATCAAAAGGCTAGGCCAGGGGTATCAAACTCAGTTCCTGGGGGGCCACAGCCCTGCAGAGTTTTGTTCCATCCTTGTTCCAACACACATATGCAGTTTTCAGTTAAGCCTGAAGGACTTGATTAGTTGGATCAGGTGTGTTTAATTAGGGTTTCATCTAAACTCTGCAGGGCTGCAGAGTTTGACACCCCTGGGCTAGGCTCACCTTTGCTGAGGAACATGTTGTGTGGAGAGAAAAAAAAGTGTTCCAAAGTTCACTTTAGTGATGAGTGCACGTTTAATTTATTTAGGTTTGATGGGAAACATTTTGTTCGGCATCTGAGGAAACTGAGGAAAAACTGAAGCCCAAGTGTGTAAAGAAGTCAATGAAAGGTGGAGGATGAAGTGTCATGGTTTGGAGGATGTTTTCTGCAGCAAGAGTTGAGCCTCTTGTACAGCTACATCACAGGGAGAATGCAAATGTTTATCAGATCCTCCTTCAGCAACGTGTCAAACCCATGGACTGTTTTTGTTGTGTTTTCATTCCTTATGTGCTCTGTGTGACCTAATTTCTGTGTCTCGTTGATTGTGCCATTTGGTTCAGTTGTGTCTTGTTAATTATCTTCTTTTGCCTATTATTTAAGCTCTGTTCAGTCCTGTTTCCTCGTCCAGTTTACTACATTACTATGTGTGCATCCTGGCTTCATGTTTGTGAAATTACCCAATTGTGAATTTATTAAAGACTATTTGCATCTATCTTCATTTTATTTGTGCATTCATTCCTACCATACCGTGACAGAAGACCGGGCCTAGAAAGTGAAAGTACGCAGCATATATCACCATGTTTTATTTTCATTTTTGAAAGTTGTTTTTGTTCTTGGGTTTTATATGGAGCTCGCCATGAGGTCTGGCTGCTCTGGCTCGGAGGAGCCAGAAAATAGAGGATTTCACAAGGGACTTCAGCCGTTTCACTGTCACTACCATCTTTGACGACGAGACGCTGAAGTCCTTGTTCAAGATTGGGACAAACTGCCACCGCCCTGTGGAGAGCATCCGGCCCCAATCTAGAACACGACAGGACCCAGAGCCCAGCCCACCATCACCCCGCAATGCGGAGCAACAGCCTGAGCCCACCACGACCGACGGGCCTGAGCCTAATGGAGTGACAGAGCTAAGGACCACCTTAAATAAAGAGCCTGGTGCTAGAGCCGGCTTCTAAGCACAAGCTGGTGGATGATGCAAGGGAGTGCGGGCATTGGAGAAAAGCCCCGCCCACTGCACCAGTGCTGAGGATGAGATCCCACAGGACTCTGGGGATTTGATAGATTGCGATATGGACATAGATGCAAACATACCTTTGTTTTCCCACCTTCATCTGAACTCCCTGCCTGCCGGAACTGTCTGTCTGCCCTGAACTGTCTGCCTGTCCTGAAACAACCACAGAGGTCGTTCCCCTATCCGCCACGCTCCCAGTGTTGGGAGTCGCAATGTGGTGTGTCTGGGCGCCACACACCATTCCTGAACCTTCTACCTGCCTGGATTAGCCACC
>JAHKKF010515613.1:0-16700 GCA_019740295.1 Labeo calbasu
GTTTGGACTTAATGTGTTCGTAACATTGCCAAATGCATTCTGGTTATGGTTTGGAAAGTGAGAAATGCACCAGTAAGAAATTACCCACTGTACTGCCATCAGCGCAACCGTCGCCGCCACCGGACTGCTCACTCAACCACAGCGAACGTAAATATCACTTCCAAACCTCTTATAGAGACCTTGGCATTGTTGTGTATTATCAGTATATGACTTTCTAATTTACATTAGGTATTATATAGCTGATTGCAGTTGATAACAAATCTTACATGTATTTGTTTGTTGCATAATAAGGTTCTTCACCTTATTTGTTTCAGAGCAACAGTTTAACTTTCTAGATAACGTAGCTCTGACATAGCAACACCCAACATAATCACTTGCAATTTATGCATCTTATGAACTTTATTCCCTTTCCATTCATGGTATTCATTTAGTAGTTGTTGATTACTCTTGTCTATCTTTTGGTAATGAAATTTATTTTATTACAACTTGTGTCTTCCTTGTGTTGATAACACAGTAAGAGGTTCTACAAGTTAGAGGTCTCACCAATCTTTCTTATGTGATGTACTCATAACCACACATTAATTGACATGTAATCCAAGAATCATAACGTCAGCTTTGACATGAATACCCATCACTACCCTATTTCACCTCCCTAGGTTGGCGAAAGCGAAATTTACTACATTACCTATAAGCAAACTCAAAGTAGTCACAGATAGCAATCCAATGACTTATTGACATCTAGACGCAACAAGTTACAGATGTCTTTCTGCTCTGTCTACATTCTCTTTCACAATTCAGTACTACCCGGGAAAATACAATCTTGATGCAGATGGGCTTTCTAGGCACCCGCATGGAATGCTTACCAATGATAGAGTGTCACACAAAGAGCAGGAGCGTATAAATCAGTTTACCTTGCACCACTCACATGAGGAAAGTGATTCCATTTTGGTCCCCACTGATGTAGTCCAAGCTCTCAGTGGCAGACATTTGGTAAGTTCAGTTGAGGATGGTAATTATCTTCGTCTTATTGAGTCCCTTTCTGTGAGTTCAGACACAATTCCTGAGACCTATGAGTGCCTTGAAAGACTTCCAGTTGTTCCCCAGCTGACAGTACAAGAGCTGGAAGACAAACAAAGAGCTGACAAAGCCATACAGGAAGTAATCCTAAAACTGGAAACAGGAACCAGTCCTTACCTGTACTGAGGAAAGAGCTGCTGGAACTCCCATTTCTTCTGCAAGAATGGAAAAAGTTAGAGCTAAAGGATGGCGTTCTTTATAGGAAGAGAGTAGTCGGTGATCATACAACTTACCAGCTTGTTCTCCCTAAAGATCTGAGGCCTACTGTCATGGAGCAACTGCATGACAATATGGGTCATTTCGGTGTGGAAAGGACCCTTGATCTTGCTTGAGTTTGATTTTATTGGCCAAGGATGGCCACAGATGTGAAAGTGAAGGTCAAGACATGTAATCGGTGCATGTGCAGAAAGACTCCACCTGAACGAGCAGTGCCATTAGTGAATAATCAGTTCCCCTTCAGGAACTCGAGCTGCGTCTAAAGCGCTATGGGAACGCCTTCAACGTAAGCACGCTCTGAATCACGTGTAAACAGTCCAATAGAGAAACAAGACGTCATGGGCGGGTGACGTCACGGACCAGGAAGCTATGACGCACGTGCGCCGGAACCGGCATTCAGCTTCTTTCATTCAGCGAAGCGCTCTGTGTGTGTCTGTCGTGCCTGTTTTTAATGCTAGTTCGCACAACTTTTGTTTGAGGCACAATGTCTGAGTCCTATAAGAAAGCCAAAGATAAAAGCAAGCTACGTTACAGGCAGTGTGTTCCTCCCTGCTCACTTACATTCCGAGCGGGGATACACACAGCATGCCTGTGGTTTGCCTGGGAGCGGATCACGCAGAGTCGGCTCTCGAGCGGCATTCCCTGCATACTCTCCGCTCCCGGAAGGCTCTCTTTAGCGAGGGAGACTTCGTTAGCGTTCCTCGCTGGTCTGTCCCGCAGCTGCACTCGTGGGGTTCGCAGTTGGATCTGTTGGAGGGAATGGAGATGGGTAACCCCCTATCTCCTTCTTCACCCAGTAGATCCAGGGCCCGTTCTCAGGGATCGAAAGCCCGCTCGGCGGTTTCTTCCCTCCCCCGGGAAGCCCCACATTCGCCCCAGTATGAGGAGCTCTTGGAGGTAGTGACTTGTGCGGTAGCCAAGCTAAACATCGATTGGCCCGCTGAGAAACAAGCCAAACCATAGCGAAGCAAGTTAGATCAGCGCTCCCTGTGTAATAGGCCACCTCCTTCCCACCGGAGTTTGCCGTTCTTCCCCGACCTCGACACCTCAGTGTCCAGACCGTTCTTGGCTCGCCTCTTTGTCCCTGCTTCTGACTATTACGGGAATGTGGCAGGGATGACAGAGAGCGGTTATAGAGTGATGCCCCGGGTAGAACAGACGCTCGCTATCAGTCTCCCGAAGTGGCATCGTCTCTAAAAACTCCGGTCTTACCCTCCAAGCCGCTGCGTACAACATCTGCGCTGGTGGGTAAGGGGTACTCGGTGGCAGGTCAGGCTGGTGCTTGTCTGCACACTATGGCAGTGTTGCAGGCATACCAAGCCGACCTGCTTAAAGAGCTAGATGGTAGTGACGAGGTTTCCAAAGACAAGATCTTAGAACTTAGGAGAGCTGCTGATTTGTCTCTTCGCGCCACCAAGGAGCCACCAATGGCACGGGCAGTCCATGGCAGCCATGGTGGCAGCGGAGAGACATCTGTGGTTGACCCTGTCTGACATGAAAGAGAAAGTCAGGGTCTTCCTCCTAGACGCCCCGCTTGTGCCTTCTGGTCTGTTCGGCAACGCTGTCAACTCCGTTGTCGACAGATACCAGGCGGCGGCGTTTCAGCAGTTTCTCCCTCCTCGCGTTGTAGCTCTTGGGGCTGCTGGGTGGGAGCAGCCGCAGTCGAGTACTAGCTCCTCATACCCGGCATCTCAAAAACAGAGCGTCGCCTCTCCCGACCTGAGGGTCGTGCTCCAGGCGAAAAAGTCCTCGACAAAGCGGCCCCTACTGGGGAAGAGTGGGGTGCACCGCATTCCACGTGTCCGTCTGTCCTCGGTGCCCTCAGGAGATCACCACGCTAACCCTGCTGGTGTTCCAGGGCGCTGTGGTCTCCGACGAACCCTTACCTCAGTCTCTTCCGCCCAGCAACACAGTGGAGCTGGGGAGCTCACCACCCCTGCGGGGGTCTCTAGAACAGTTAGTTCGGTTGGTTCCTGCCGGTGCTCTGTTTCAGGACACCAAGCTAGCAGTTCAAAGAAATCCAGAAGCCAGTCTCGAGAGACTGGTTCCCTTAGTAGATTATTTAGCAGCGTGGAAGCTACTGCCATCCATTTTAGATCTGAGGCAGCTGAACCGCTCAGTCATGCGGCTGAAGTTCAGAATGCTGACTGTCAGTCAAGTAGTGTCACAGATCAGGTCCAAGGACTGGTTTGTGACGATAGATCTAAAAGACGCTTATTTCCACGTCTCCATCCTTCCTCGCCACAGGAAATTCCTGAGGTTTGCTTTCAGGGGCAAAGCATACCAGTATCGGGCTCTTCCGTTTGGCCTAGCACTCTCACCCCGCACTTTCATGAAGTGTGTGGATGCAGCTCTGGCTCCGTTGCAACTCCAGGGCATCCGCATAGTCAATTATATCGACGATTGGTTGATTCTGGCTAAGTTGGGGAGCGGTCATGGATGGCCACCCTGCCCATGGTCTGTGGAGCGGTCACCATTTCACTTGGCACATCAACTGCCTGGAGATGTTGGCCGTGTTTCGGGCGCTGAAACACTTTCTCCCAGACCTAATAGGTCGCCTTGTGTTGGTGCGCACCGACAACACAGCGATTACATCAACCACCAGGGAGGTCTGGGTTCGCGCCCCTTATACAAGTTGGCGCACCAGATCTTTGTGTGGTCTTTAAGAGGGGCCCCCCTGCTTCTAAGCAGACCCTTAGCCGCTGGATCGTGGATGCGATTAGTCGAGCCTATGATTCTTCGAGCCTTCCCTCTCCCTTGGGGGTCAAGGCCCATTCTACCCGAGGCATGGTTGCCTCCACAGCCTTCATGTCAGGTGTCCCCATGCAGGACTTCTGTAACGCTGCGGGATGGTCTGTGCCCCTAAACTTTGTCAGGTTCTATGACCTAGACCTGCGAGTCTCTCCTGGCTCTTCTGTCCTCTCGGCCTAGCACACACACTAGGCAGGGACTTGGAACAATGGGGGCGTCGGCATATCGTTCCCATAGCGTTTTAGACGCAGCTCGAGTTCCTGAAGGGGACCATCTCAGGTTACGTCTGTAACCCCGGTTCCCCGAAGGGAACGAGACGCTGCGTCTCGGGCCATACTTCCTGCATCCCTGTGAGCATTCGCTTCTCCCTGAAGCTGAATGCCGGTTCCGGCGCACGTGCTTTATAGCTTCCTGGTCCGTGACGTCTCGTTTCTCTATTGGACTGTTTACATGTGATTCAGAGCGTGCTCAAGCTGAAGGCATTCCAATAACATTTTAGACGCAGTGTCTCGTTCCTTTCGGGGAACCGGGGTTACAGACGTAACCTGAGACGGTTTCTAGGCCGCTTGAGTTAGTATGTATAAATTTCTTATCTTTGGAACCAGATCGTACTAATACGAAGAACATGTTGGTGATAACTAATTATTTCATGAAACACACTGTAGCAATCCTCACGTCAAACCAGAAGGCTAAAACAGTTCCAAAATGCCTGTGGGAAAAGTTTTATTGTACACTATGATGTACCTGAAAGGCTTCATAGTGATCAAGGGCCTGATTTTAAGAGTAAGACCATCAAGGAGTTATGCAAGATTGCTGGTATTCGGAAAGTTCGAACTACACCGTTTTTGAGTTCCATTCCCACTATGTGAAGACTTTGAAAACTCATTTGCAAGAGAGTTTTGAACTTGCCAGAAAGAATGCAGCAAAAGTTGCAGCAAGGTACAAGGCATGGTATGACAGGAGAGTGGCAGAGTCTTCACTTGATGTTGGTGATCGATTTCTTGTCCGAAATGTGTGTCTCGGAGGAAAGCACAAATCGGCTGATAAATGGGACTCTGAAGTCTACATTATGGCAAGCTGTGCCAAGGAACTTCCTGTTTATACTGTGAAACCAGAAGGGAAAGAGGGACCTTTGTGGACACTCCAAAGGGACTTATTATTGCCTTGTGTTTTCTCGTCACCCTATGTGGAGGAAGAGAAAGAGGCACCCAAGCCGCAATAAGGACAAGTAGTGCCAGGAAGTACATGATGAAGAGCCCAAGAGTTCAGAGCAATGTCTGGATTATCATGGAGAGGACAGTGATTATTTTGTGCAAGAAATCGAACACAGTTTCAAAATCAGTCCAGTGGGATTTGTTAAAGAGTATGAAGTCATGAGAGCGCCAAGAGATGTCTACATTATGGCTCTCCTCTCAGAGATGTCGAACCTGTAATCCAGATTCAAAACCTGCCAGAGGTAATGTTGTTGATAGTACGCATGACAAATACTCACCTGAACCTGGATACTCACCTGAAACTCAGTCTTCCTCTGAACCATTCTCTGTGCACAGTGAATTGATACCTGAAAGAAGAAAGTTGAAAGAGAGAAGTCGTCTGTCTAACACCAAGTAACAAAGTATGAGTTCACCTGCTAATTCCAGAATGGAAATTGAAATTAACAATGGCAGAGAACAAAATGAAAACAACCATACCTTATGTTCCAATGGAAGTAAACAAAAGGATCCAGTTGAGTCTGAAGCACCTGAGGAAGATACAGAGTCAGATGAATGTGAAGCTGGAAGTAGATTAAGGAAGTCCAAAAGAGTGAGACAGAAGTCTAAAAGATTGATTTACCCTGAGTTGGGCAATCCCATGATATCTATTATTCCGTCTCTTTTGCAAGGGTTGAACACCGCTTTTATTGAAACCCTAGCAGTGCAACCCAGATCAGTTAAACACCCTAAGATGTAAGCCCTAACATTAAGTATCAGTTATAATTACAATGCAAAGGGACTTAGATTTAAAGAGGGGAGGGTGTAACCATGTTAAATGTGGTGCCTAGAAAAATAATAATAATATAATTGTATATTGCAATTATACTTCTAATTAAAAGACTGAAGAGATCTATGAATATACATAACTTAATTATGTATAGACAAAAAGTAATTATTATTAAAATTGAGCGCAGAGAATGTGATGTATTACATTGAGAACAATTACAGAAGAATCAAATAAAGCATATTTAGTTGCCTTTTGAATCTTAGAAGAGTTCAATTTGAGCAGACGATGTTGCCATCGCCATTATCGACAGAGCACACTTCCATAGTACATTCAGCATCTGGCTCATATTCACGATCTCAACCATATTCGCAAAACTATCATTTTCAACTACTTCAGAATCAATCATTTGATTGCTGACAGCTTATTCACCACATCCACCATCAAATGAGAGTGACATTTATATTTTATTGCATACAGTAATTGCTCTGCAGTAAAGCCATTCAAACCAATTCAAATTTTGCTGATTATATTCTTTTGTTTCATGCTTAAGACAATTACGAGTAAAACATCATGTCATTATTGTCTATCAAACAGTGCCATCTCAAGGACTAAAGGTGAATTGCATGTATTTAGTTATCAGATATTTACATATTTTTGTGCATAAAAAATACACTTACACTTATTACACACCTTGGGTTTCTAGCGACCCTATACCCTTTTTACAAAAAATTAATCAGAAAACAGACACTCTTTTATATTTTATGATTTTTTTTTTCTTGTTTTATTGTTCATAATGAATAGATTTAGGAATACTAAGAAAGCTGACGTCGAACTTTAAAAAATGAAGGAGTGAGAGGGTAGTAAATTACATCCCGGGTTGATAAAGATCTAAGGTATGCATTTAAGGGTTAAAGAGCAAGGAAAGTTTAAAAGAAATTGCACTAAATGTTAATAACACTGTTTTGGTAAAACAGGTCAGGTTTATTGTTTGAGTTGAACCCTCCCCTCCCCCTTACATCCACATCCACCCCCCCTTGGACGAGCGCACTGGCACATTCACTTGGATTATTTTCATAAGAACTTAAATAGTTGTTTTTGGTCATAACAGTAGAACATCATTCATATAGCTGGGCTACTTTTGTGTATATTAGGCAGCTTGAAATGTGAAATTGAAATTACCATCAAATCGAAAACAAAATATAAAACTTAATGCAAATATGCATGAATGGCTGCTTTTGCATCACTCAGTTGTTGTTTTTTTGTATTTGTTGTAAGACTAATTATAGTTGGCTATAGCCAACAGATCGACAATGCGGAATTGTGCGTTTACAAATAATGAAAACGTAAATAGGTTTTCCAAGTTCCAAGTCCTTTTTTACAAAATATTTGTGTGAATCATATTTTAAACAGATATTCAAATATAAACAGGCTATTTTATGTATTAAACTATCAGACACTATAAGAAAATTAGATCATATCAAAAGCAGTCTGATCTGGAATGCGTTTCCCATACAATGACGTAACTCGCTGATTAACCACCACATTACGATGCATTGTTGTAGAAACATACTAGCTAGTCACGACATCGCATCTCCATCGTTTGGCCACATTAGTTCAAATATATAGAGCCAATGTTAATGACATCACACGCATGTGGTGGAGTAATAACTTCAGCTATTTAACTGATTATAGATCTCTAAGATGCTGCTGTATTGTACATGGCGGATGTTACACTATAACTACATAACAAGGGTGTATGTTAACATAATAGTTAAGAAAAATGTTGTAGTACATTTTATTCTACTTGCCTCAAACCACATATGGAAACCCAAAGTGCACCAACATCACTACAGCTATCAAAAAACTGCTACGGTGACCTTGGAATAAGAATGAAACTGACTAATATTAGCGTAGATGCCATTCTTCTTATGATGTGACAAGTACATTGGGTGTTATGGGAAGTGTTCCCGGTTCCAGTTGACTTAATTAGTGCAGCCTAACAATCCTTTAACGGATTTGAATTGTATAAATGTGTTAGTGTGTAAGCCAGGTTAAAGAGATGGGCCTTTAATCTAGATTGAAACTGACAAAGTGTGTCTGCCTCCCGAGCAATGTTAGGTAGATTGTTCCTGAGTTTGGGCGCTGCATAAGAAAATGATCTGTCACCCGCAGTTGATTTTGACATTCTAGGTATAATCAAATTGCCAGAGTTTTGAGAATGCAGCAGACGTGAGGGACTATAATGTGATAAGAGCGCGCTCAAGTACTGAGGTGTTAAACCATTCATTTTTTCAGAAGGTTTTTTATATCAACTATGCATTCCGTTAGTTTTTCTAATTGAAATGTTTTGCCGGGCTGGGAAGAAATATAGAGCTAAGTATCATCAGCATTACAGTGAAAGCTAACACCATGTTTCCAGATATTATCTCCCAAGGGTAACATGTAAAGTGTGAAAAGGAACGACCCTTGTACTGAGCCTTGAGGTACTCTATACTGCACTTGTGATAGGTATGATACCTCTTTATTCACTGCTACTAACTAATGGTGGTCAGATAAGTAGTGCTGGGTTCGAGTCTGCCCAAGTTGAGTCCAGGTCTTTAACCAATCAAGTCCATGTCAAGTCTGAGTCCAAAATGAGCTGAGTCGGACTCAAGTCCAAGTCCAAATGAGTCTGTTGCGTTTAATAAAAAATCACACTGACACAGGGAATAGCATCAACTTACTGTCTCTTTTACTTAGCCTCTGTTTTTCAGACCTCGGTAAACGAACACATCCATTGGTCAGGCATGACAGAATGATTTTAGCACAATCGAACACGATACATCACTAAACATTAACTCAATGCGTTATCAAACAACACTTGTGTGAGAACACAACAGGGTCGAGTCCGAGTCGAGTCTGAGTCTAAATAAACACTACTGTTTGTCAGTATCTTAACCTTGTTTTAACCTTTACAACTAGAATAAGGCAATGACAATTCAAATGTAACAAAAGCAAACCTCTATTGTATCTTGCCATTTTGATTTTTGATTTCACATCTCATAATTAGTGTCTGCTCAGCAAACTTAAAGTCATGTAACAGAAGTTATGACTGACTTGATTTATGTATTGCGACATATTTCAGAGCTTTTAGAATGTGAAAAATTGTAGGGCAGGACTTGACTATATTTGTTGTTATATTATAAATGTATAAATTAGTGGGAGAGGAGTGGGTAGGTAGCTTGGTGAATGGGACCTGAGGAGCAAAAAATGCACCTCTTATCTCTGATTGTGGCAGTGTGTGTTTTGGGTTTTATATGATAAATGGTTAGATCATAGACAGGATAGATGGCGTTTTAATTTTTTCTTGGATGAAAATGAGGCTGTGAGGGATAAACCTAGTCTTTACAATGACACACATTGTGTTAAAAAGCCCTACATTCTTTCCATAACTCACAGCCAAATCACAACTGTTTTATTTTTGAATGCATTTATAGTTAATAAAGTATGTAAGGAATATGTAAGGAAGAATAGACCAATTTAGTGTTTGCAAACAGTGATTTTGTTTTTGTTGGCAGAGCCTATCTAGTGGCAAAAAGTGACAGTTTTCAAGTAGCAGTCTACGGAAGCCATGGAATAAAAAAATTAAAAAAAGATAAATTTGTGTTTATATTTCAAAATTCTGACTTTATTTTCACAATTCCAAGATTATATCTCACAATTCTGATAAGAAAACTTGTCATTCTCTCTTTTCCCCGCGGCTCAAGATCATGAGTTTATATCCCACACTTCTGGCTTTTTTCCCCCTTAGAATTGACAAACTGTTTGTTTTGAAGCTAGAAGCTGCCACCATGTTTTCAAAACAATATTTTAAAAACAGTAAAAACAAATCCTAATGTAAGTAAAACATTCTCAAGCTTACTGAAGGAAAATAAACAGTCTGATTATTATTACAAACTTGACATGTCTGTATTTCATGCGTCTGTATTTCTCACATCTGAACTGTTCAAGTTCACTCAAGACAAAACCGACTGCATTTACATGAATACTCTCCAAGACGGTGCATTTTGATATTACTTTTCGTGTAAGTGTGTAGCAATAGCATGCAAAAGAGAACTCAGCATTCGCACGCTGGCTGAGAGGTGCTTTCAGTGAGCAAGAGGTGTGTGTACGCACAGAAACCCACCGACTTTCACATACAGGAGTCATGGATCAACTGGGGACGCGCATGTGCACGCAAGTATGTTTACCTGGATTTCCAGCAGGTGGTACACAGTGTGTGAGTGAAGAGTTGACACGGTTAGACGGAGGTCATGTAGAAAACTCGATTACTTCAGAATAAAAAAAGCAATGCAGCGGCAGGAGGATGTAACAAGGCTAAAAAGCAAAACAATGTTCTCCTCACACTTAGTATGTACTTCTATTCAGAAAATAAAATCATTCTTTCAAAGGTTACAACATCCTCCTATCTGATGAACTAGGTTCATCAATATTTACTTTAAGGATGTTTAATTAACCCAATTATAAAGGATATATAAGTTGCACAGGTCTTCTTAACACTCTGCCTGATGAGTCACGCCCTGAATTCAGTCATTCCCATTTGCCAGGTTTGATGAGGTACCTTGTCTTCTCCAGTTAGGACAACATCTCATTCTTTCAACATAGTTGCCTTTATGAAATCACCTTAATGCGCTGACTTTAAGTCCAGCAAATAGTCCTTACACCAACGGTTCCAATAGCTAGTTAGGAGCTGTACTGTGTCTGTACTTCCACTGGCGAACAACGTGTTCTCTGGTCAGATTTAAGGAAGTAGACTCTGAGACCATAGTTTTGGGTGGTAGAGAGGTTAGTTTTTTCCTGTCAAGAAATGCGAAGGTGTCAAAGGGGTTCATCTATGTCACTGTGTACGTATGAAATCGGTCTAGAATTCAAAACTGCTTCCACTTTCAACATAGTAGTCATTTCTTCAAAGTTTAGTGAAGTTTTTCCTAGGACCTTTTTCAGACAATTCTTTACTGATCTAACAAGTCTCTCCCAAAAGCCTCCCCACCAAGCAGCACGCTCCACAATGAATTTCCAAGTAATAAACCTTAAAGAAAAGAATTCTGTAAGCTCAGAAATGTTAAAGGACTTCCACAGTTCTATCAAACCTTGGTCTGCCCTTTTGAATGTTTTTGCGTTGTCTGAGTATATTAAGTGCAATGTATGCCTTTTTTGATTAATTTCAAAGGGTGGTGCTTCAGTAACTCTATCCCCTGGTAGAGGTGCAATCATTTGTTGAGCTGGTTTTGCTGTTAATCTTTTACAAACATGACAGTGTCCTACAGTTTGTTTCACAAGCTGTCGACCACGTAAAATCCAATATTTCTCTCTCACCTGAACCAATGTGTCTCTTACCCCTGAATGCATCACTGTTTCATGGTAACTTTGGTAACACTTTACAGTAAGGGTACATGAGTTACCATTAATGTATGCATTAATTAATTCATTAATTATGCATTACTTCATGCATTAATATGTCATGAATTATCAAGAACTAATATGAGTTCAAAGTTTTTCATTCATGACTTCATGGATGAACAACACCTTAATTAAAACATTAACTTAGATGGGTACATGATCATGATTTATGATTTATTACAAATGATCATGATGTTTTCTTTGTTCACAAAAAAATAAATAGGTAAATGGACAGACCCCAACATTGGTCAATCACAGCACATAGCATATGATTTCTTTTGACATCCAAATACACTAGTCATCATTAACTAAGCAGTAACTTCTCATGACTTCATCATATGTGTGGCCCCTCAACTAAAGCGGTAACCAGACCCCAACATTGGCCAATCACGGCGCATAGGACGTGAATTCTGTTGACATCCAAATTCAGTAGTCATCATTAACTAAGCATTCGCTTCTCATGACTTCATCACGTTTGTGGCCCCTCAACTAAAGTGGTGACTTGATCTAGAGCCCTGCATTTTAGCCCAAGTTTGATGGGCCCCAACTTTTTTATGACCCTATAGGGCCAGGCTTCGGCCCAATTTTCATGTCATATTTCAGACATGGGCCGGGCTTCGGGCCTGTTTTAGGCATCTCCTTATTTTTATATTTTAGACATCCACCAATTATGGTGATGAAAAGAGACTTTCGAGACTGGCTAGGAAGGCGTTTCATGTCTCAGTCAGCAGCAGCAGCGAGCACGAGCAGCGAGCGCAGCTGGAATAGTTTTGCGTTCAAGCGCACGTAATAGGCTAAAGCTTGCCACAAAGCACTGGCAAAAGTTATTACTACGATTGTGATCCTTACATGAATGTGATCCTTAGAAAGTTATTACCACGAATACGATCCTTAGACGTGCCCTTAGAGAGAAGAGCATCATTACAGATTAAATAAAAGAGTTTTTGTTTTCGATTTGTTTTATTTCGTAAAGTAATAATTTAAAGCTTTCTATAGAAATAATTATCATGTCTGTGAGGTATGTACTCGCTGAGTTTCGGTTCATTTTTGTGATGTTTGTGATGTTTGTGTTTTTTATTTTATTTTATAAATAAAATATAATTGTAAGTGCACACAAATACAAGTAGACCTTAACAGTTCCGAATGATGTATTACTCTTACCTTTAAGAGCAAAAATGACGGAATATTTTAAATTATTTCCACTGAAAAAAAAAAAAAATGCAAGCGCTGGTGCCTCCATGTCCTGCAAAGCGGCTTCAGCTTCCACTCTTCACACAAACGATTGAATATGCACCTGATAGCGCACATTTATCTATGTTTAACGTTTAAACTAACATTGTTTTATGCTTGAACTGTATATTTTAGGCAAGTCATGATGATTTAAGAAGGCAAAATTGATCAAACAGATTATGATCAGTCTTCTGCTAACCAGTCGTTACTTTAAAAAACACAAAAAATTATATTTAACAAAAAAAAATGTTTCAAACGTTTTTCTAAATTAACTTAGGCTAATAAAAAAACTAAAATAAATATAATCACTTTGCCATTACATATAAAACTGAGCTATTTTAATAGCTGAAACAATAGTATAAGCTGTTTTGGGAGAAGGGGGAAAAAAGACGGACTCAGGTTGGACTCGGGCTGAGAATTCTGATAAGCTGTCGGACAAGGTTCATTAATTAATTTTTTTGTGAACAAAGAAAACATCGTGATGATATGTAATAAATCATAAATCATGATCATATACCCATCTTAGTTAATGCTGTAATTAAGGTGTTGTTCATCCATTAAGTCATGAATGAAAGACTTTGAATTCATGTTAGTTGCTGGTAATTCATGACATATTAATGCATGAATTAATGCATAATTAATGCATGAATTTGTACGTGAATTCATGGTAATTCATGTACCCTTACCGTAAAGTGTTATCGTAACTTTTAACTCACAATTCAGAGTATCTTTGCTTTGTGGGGAGCGCCCATGGATGCCGCTCTTGGAAACTGAATTTGGACTGTTGCAATCATTCTCCTACTCTAACGAGTCCATCTTTATCTAAGAACGGTTTCAAATCCTTAATTTTAGAGTTCTTGTCAACCATTTGACCTAGTCTGAGCAAATTTATTTCCTAGCTGAAACTCTGCTCCTGAGTTATCCTTATCCTGTGTTTTTCAGTCGCAAGTAGCTCTTCTGCTGTAAGTTCACCTTCACCATTTTTTCCATGCAAGTATGCAACTGCACTGTATGCCTTTTCACTAGCATCACAAAACACATGTAGTTCCAAACGTAGGTTCGGGAGGAGCCTAAACCTTCAGTCCTGTCAATCATCGCTACGAGCATATATTGTCTCCCTCCCAGCGACAATTCTTCCGGCATACAGCCCCGCCCTACTCCGTGAAACATGTCCCACCCTGACGAACTCCAGCTATTTACCTCCAGCGAGGAACTTTCCCTTTCCTCCGGATCTCCTTCGGCCGCCAAACTGACCCTGGCTTGTCCTAAGCCCAGTTCCAGTACCGGTCAGACCAGCAAGAACCGTGGTCGTTCCCCTCCAAACTCGCTGAGGCAACGCCATAGACCAAGGTCCTCCCCGCCCCCGGCTAGGTGGACAAGAACCTCGGCTGTCTCATCTGCTCCTCGCACTCCAGCCCAGCCAACTCCATCAGGATCTTCTCCCATCCCTGCCATAGCAAAGTGGACAGTTAACGGATTGTGGCACGCCCTTGCAGCCGTAAACATTCATTTTTCCCGCAGGCAAAGCAAAGCTCAGCTGTATGAGCTTTACCTGAATTCACAGTCCGGAACGGCTCCTTCATCTGCTCCTCCTGCTCGACCTCAAGAGGCCTCAAGCCACCCATCCAAGAGAGCTAGGTGTGTCTCTCTCAGCCAGGAGGCCGCATCAACCTCCAGCTCTTCCAGCGTTTCCACTCTGGCGCCGCCCGCCTCCATGGTCATCATTCCCGCCCCCCACTCTCCTCAGGCAGGCCTTGCAGTTGCGGCCCCAAGCCCTCCGGTCTGTCAAGCCAGTTCAGCTCTTTGTCGCATTGCGACAACGCTGCGACAGCGCACTGCATTAATAAAGACAGATCCAATTCCACCGAAATAATGCCTTTACTCAGACGTCTCATTTGGTTTTCCGCTTGCAATCAGTTTATAATTAAAGCAGTTCATATACCAGGTTTCAACAATCAAATCGCTGACTCTCTCTCCCGTTTTGCCTTTCAGAAATTCAGAACATTAACCCCCCATGCGGACCCATTACCCACTCCAGTGCCTCCTTACTCGGATATGACGTTCCAGTAAACCACCCTCTTCACCATCTTCACAAATGATCAATTCATCTCATCATCGAAGCTATATCCTAAAGAATGCTCAGCTCTTACTGGACGGCTTGGAATTGTTTCAAAATCTTTCACTTTCATCATAAACTTAAATTTCCCGACTTTTCTCTTACAACCATTTCTTCTTTCGCAGCCTTTCTCTACTACTTTAAACAGATCCAACCTAGTTCTATTAAAGTTTATCTTAGCAGCGTTCATTTTTTCTACAAACTTATTTACGGTCGTCCATGCCCGGCCATCATTAACCCTCAAATCTCCCTCCTTATCAAAGGCATTGAAAAATCTCAACCTCGCCATTTAGATTCTCGCCTGCCCATCACCTGCAAAATATTAAGCAAATGCTTACTCACCCTTCGTTCAGGTTACCACTCAGAAAACACAGCCAGATTACTCTACGCTCTATTCATCCTCGCCTTCTTCGGATTCCTTAGATGCTCCAAGTTTACTTGCAACTCCAAATTTGATGCCAAAATCCATCCTGCATTTTCAGACCTCCAAATTCTGGACAGCGACACCATTTGCTTTAATATCAACGTAGAAAAACAGATCAATTACTGCGTGGCCACTCAACATTCATCTTTAATCTACCCACTCCCCTCCAGCCTTACCAGTCCGTTGCTCTTTTCTTTTTTTTTTTTTTTTTGATTATCTTTTTATTAGATTTTCAAAAGAACAACATATAAAATAAAACCAGAACTGAACAAAACAGACATAAGAAACAAATATTGTCAGCACTACCAATAAATAAAATGAATACTTACATGACATAGTAATACCCTATGATATGAGTACTTCACAATTCTAAGGATATACACCTTACTACCCAATGAACCGGTCACGAATAGATTCTACAACTCTTTGCCAGGTCTGCACTGTTCTTGGTTTGGCTTTATTAAGTCTAGCTAAAGAGCATTCCATATTAACTATATGTTGCATATTCAATAACCACAGTCTAGAAATGTCTGCCTTGGTGTCCCACCAAAGGGCAATTATTGTCCTCTTTGCTGCAGTGAAACCTGAAAAAATAATCCTTTGTCCATTGTGCCAAGGTTCAAAGAAGAGTCGTCATTCAGCAAGCACAGGCAAGGATCCGAAGTGATCTTGCAGTTAATCAGTTCTTCTAAGTCCCGACAAACTTGAGTCCAAAAATGGTTGATTACTGAACATTCCCAAAACATATGATACATTGTGCCAACTACAGAGCAGTTAGGATCAGACGTTAATCCCATTCTGTATCATTTATATGGCGTCGCATAGGCCCTATGGATGGTTTTAAAATTAATAAGTTGGTGACTTCAATTTTCGAGATGTTTCACTCATATTTGACCATACCATAAGCCAATCAGGATGAAGTCCAGCCTGTTCTAAATCCTTTTCCCACACTACCTCAGTTGACAAACGTTTACACTGTGTTTTTAAAAGAGAGTTATAAATTTGTGAAACCAGACCTCTAGACTCTTTTGCAGGATCAAACAATCCTGCCATTGGGTGCGAAGGTAGTGATGTGTTCCATGGAACTCCATAAGCCTTCATGGCTGATCTTAATCACAAATAAAGAAAAAAAGAGTAACCAGGTATCTCAAACAAAGTCTGTAAATTATGAAATGAATATAAACCCTCTTTACTATAGATATCTCCCAGTGTGCAAATTCCCTTAGAGGCCCAAAGTGGGCATGTGAAAGTTTTTTTTCCTGTCAGTATATTAGTATTATTCCATAGGCAGTGTTGGGCAGTAACGCATTACTTTGTAACACGTTACTGTGATTTGATTATTTTTTTAGTAACGGAGTAATTTAACGCATTATAATTTCCAAATTAGTAATTAGAGTATAGTTACAAGCATGCATTACCGCTGCGTTACATCATTGCCGACAGAATGTGATTTATCATGTAGATTAT
>JAHKKF010515613.1:16750-27033 GCA_019740295.1 Labeo calbasu
TCAGTGACAGCTCTAGTATGAATGTGTGTAGTTTGAATTTATTCCAGATATGTTTTTGCTTGTTGTCTTTGTCATGTGATCAGTGTTGGGCAGTAACGGATTACTGTAATGTGATTATTTTTTTAGTAACGGAGTAATTTAACGCGTTATAATTTCCAAATTAGTAATTAGAGTATAGTTACAAGCATGCCTTACCGCTGCGTTACATCATTGCCGACAGAATGTGATTCATCATGTAGATTATAAAAAGGGTGTTGGCTAGCACACGCCACGTCCTTTACCTGAGAACTACTTTGCCTGGAAAGCGCCTGTGAGGCGGATACTACCAATGAAAACATAGTCAGCATGGAGAGAGGAAAGCAAGCGTTCTGTAGCTGGAAACATTATTGTGTGTTGTCAAATAGAGGGAAAGAAATCCTTTTCAACCGTGAGAAACTGAAAGGACAACACGGCACATTAAAACTTATTGAGAACGTACCGGGTGCGGAGAGCAACGCATCAGCTTCTATTGTCGTACCGCGCCACTCTCTGTTGCGTCGAGTCCAGCGAGAGTGGTCTTTTATCCACTGGCACTGGACTCGACGCAAAAGAGAGTACAAGACTTGCGCGGTACAAGACTTGATGGGCGAGTGCGGGTGCGGGCGCGGGCGGGCAGGCAGAGACTCATGTGTGTGCGGGATGAGATAGAATAAAATGATTTGCGGGACTCCCGCAAAATAGAACTGTCTAAACATAAAATATCTAAAACAAATTAATTGCTATTCATGTATTGCACAAATGCAACAAGAGCAACTATATAAAACAAAAACGATTAACACGCCTAAGCATAGGCAGAGTTTCTATTTATAACGTGTTTGCAGTGTTGAACAATGTTGATTTCTGAAATGCAATGGACAATCAAAGAATCCACTCACCGCTCGAAATGCCGTGCATTCTGCAACCACGCAAGCAGCAGCCTATTGCTTTTAGTTAAAATAACAGCGGTTTTTGAATGTTGATGCTTTAATAACAAATATTTTATCGGAGCGTTTATGCTGGGATGGTAGGCAACACACAAGTTCACTATTTCACGTAAATTTCGTGGATGTACAGAAAAAAGTAACGTAACGTAACGAGTAATGTAACTAATTACTTTTGAATTAATTACATTTTCAGAGTAACTTGCCCAACACTGCATGTGATTATACCAGCATCAGTTGTGTTGCTTCACTGCCATTCACAAATCCTCACCCATGGCCTCATGGGATAGTAAAATGTACATCAAATGCACAATTGAAATCGTGTCGGAATTAGGAAGTCATCCAGTAACTTTTCACCTGCTGTTTTATGAATTCTGTAACTTCAGTTTCACATACTGTTTGGGATTTCAGATGCAGTCTTTGTTTCCTTCCATATGCAGATTCGTCAGATGCTGCATTAAACAAACAAACCCAGCAAATACAACAAAGAGTCCTATGAACTGTTTTTTCATACTGAGTCAGTCATAAAGATTCATTAGAAAGTCACAAACTCACTCTTGAGTTATCATTTTTGAATCAGCCTCACTCAGTGAATCATTCAGTGCCATTACAATGTTCAGCACTGACTGCCTCAGTGAACTGTGAAATGGACTGAGAACTGTGATTAATACTTTAGTCTTGTTTGTAAGGCAACGTGTCATTAAAGACACATATATCACCTTTTGGTATAGTAAGGTCCAGTGGTAAGGATGAAACCTTTTTTGTGTGTGAGACTATAAGGTTGGTGACTTGTTAGAACCATAATCAGTTTCATTCAAACTGGCAGAAATATTTTTACAAACAGTTATATGTAGAGCAGGCCATGTCCAGTAACATAATGCACATGTTTGGAGGTTCTTTTGTGTGTTTTGATTTATTGCATCTTGCAATGAGACTCTGTTGAGGAGTGCTGGACACTTTTGGTTCATAACTTGTTTTCCTTCCATTTTCTTCCAAGGTTGGGAGGAGATCAGTGCACAGCAGAACTCGAGGTATTAATTACTTCAGAGTTTCAAGGATTCTGCTGAAGTTGAGAAATACTGAGGTCATAAGGCAAGTTTCTCTCAAATCTCAGCTTCTGTTCATTATTCATAATGTGTCCAGTCACAAAACAAGCTCAACAGCATGTATGCTAATTTGTTCAGGAAATGTTGTCCCACAAATAGCAACATATTGGTATGGTAGTTTAACTTTGTAGTAGTACCATCAGAAAATACCAAAAAAAAAAAAAAAGTGTTTAAAACAAAGCAGCATTTGTTAAAAGAAAATCTGCACCTCGCCCACAAACAAAATCAGAGCATTTTGTTTATTATATTTCCGCATTTGTTTTCTTTAATCAAGAGCTTTTGTTGAGCAAAATGACTTCCATTGCCGCCCACTGCTTGACTTCTCAAACCCACTGCTGTTGTTGCAATAAATGTGGTGCTAGCATGATGTCTAATAGTAATTTCTAGTTTTAAACCGTGCATAACAGCCTCACCCAGAAAGTGAATAATTCACATACTGCTGAAGAGATTAATTTCAGACATTTGTGAAAGCAGGAATTTTCTCTTTCCTCAAACTGATCATGTTTAATGATGTTGTTGCTGTTTAACAGTGTCTTCACTGAAATGAACTGTGAAACTTTCATGTGGAGCTGTTAGTATAAAAGCAGCTCCTCAAAGGAATGTGATTCATCTCACTCAGCAGTTATCAGTTTTAATTCAGTCATTCCTAACATTGTGTAGTTGGCACCTTAAGGGTCATAATGAATATAAAGGTTTTTGACTTGAATAAAATAATTTAGATTAAATTTTGGTTACTTGACAAAACATTTTTATAGTGTGTAGTACATTGATCAGAACGGCGTATGCAAAAAGATGCTTCTCTAAAAAAAAAAAGACAGTTGTGATATGCTTTAAAAATAAATTAAATTTTAAATATAAAGAAAAATGCAAGGTGACCTTAAAAATTTTACACCACCGTTCAACAGATTGGGGTCATGTTTACAAATGAAGTCTCTTATGGTCACCAAGGCTGCATTTATTTGATCAGAAATACAATAAAAACAGTAATATTCTGAAATATTATTACAATTTTAAATAACTGATCTCTATTTTAATATGTTTTTTTTATATGTGAGCCTTGACCAAAAATCCAGTCTTAAGTAGCACGGGTATATTTGCAGCAGTAGTCAGAAATACATTGCATGGGTCAAAATTATCGTTTTTTCTTTTATGCTAAAATTAGAATATTAAGCAAAGATCATGTTCCATGAATTTATTTTGTAAATTTCCTACCATAAATATGTCAAAACTTAATTTTTAATTAGTGATAGGCATTACTAAGAACTTCATTTGGACAACTTTAAGGGCGATTTTCTCAATATTTTGATTTTTTGGCACCCTCAGATTCCAGATTTTCAAATAGTATCTCAGACAAATATTGTCCTAACCTAACAAACCATACATCAATGAAAAGTTTATTTATTCAGCTTTCAGATGATGTAGAAATCTCAATTTCAGAAAATTGAATCCGCATATGGAAGGAAACAAAAGGAAACAAAGACTGCATCTGAAATCCCAAACAGTATGTGAAACTGAAGTTACAGAATTCATAAAACAGCAGGTGAAAAGTTATTGGATGATTTCCTAATTCCAGCAAGATTTCAATTGCGCATTGATGTACATTTTACTATCCCATGAGGTCATGGGTGAGGATTTGTGAATGGCAGTGAAGCAACACGGGTAGTAGCACGGGTATATTTGCAGCAAAAGTCAAAAATACATTGCGTGGGTCAAAATTATCGATTTTTCTTTTATGCTGAAATTAGGATATTAAGTAAATCATGTTCCATGAAGATATTTTGTAAATTTCCTACCGTAAATATATCAAAACTTGTGATATGCATTGCTAAGAACTTCATTTGGACAACTTTTTTTTCTCAATATTTTGATTTTTTTTGTTGGCACCCTCAGGTTTCAGATTTTCAAATAGTGTCTTGGCCAAATATTGTCCTAACCTAACAAGCCATACATCAATCGAAAGCTTATTTATTTAGCTTTCAGATGATGTATAAATCTCAATTTCAGAAAACTGAACCTTATGACTGGTTTTGTGATACTGGGTCACATATGCTGTTTTGTTGCTCAAGTCTTATTATTAATAATGTTTTAAACAGTTGTGCTGCTTAATTTGATAGATTTTTTAGGATTCTTTAATAATTAGAGAGTAAAAAACAGCATTTATTTGAAATATATTTTAATTAGTGGCAACGTAAAAGTCTTTACGGACAGTTTTTAATCAGTTTAATGCTTCCTTGCTGGATAAAAGATTAAATTTCTTACATTAAAAAAAAAAAAAAACTGACCCCAGCATTTTGAACAGTAATGTAGTACTAACATCTAAATGAACTGGCTTTATTCCAGCCAGAAATACAAAAAATATTTATTATTTTTTAAATATATATTACCTTGACTACATTAGGTTTCGCCAACAATAGTAATTTTATAGGTCACATCAGGTAGAAGTTTTGCCTTGAGGTAACAACAATGCAGTTTCACTTTCCACAATATACTATAACTACTGATTCTCCACGTCTAGGGCATTTGGCGGTGTTTGTTCATGTGTATGCGTGCGTATGTATCCTGATGACTGTGTGTGTTTGTAAAACATGCCTTAGGCTGAAGTATAAAGCTGGAGAAGTGTACTTTAACTCATCAGAGTCTCTTTCAGAAGTTTTGCTGCCCTTCAAGCACAAAGCCCCAAACCAGAGCCCTCGCTTTATAATTTACCTCAGGCGCTCGGCTCCACTGCAGGCTACAGACATATCACAGAGAGCACAGCTACCTCACCAGAGAGAGAGAAGTGGAGAAAGATAGCTGGAATGAGAGAAAGAGAGAGATGTCCCTGTTGGCAAAATTAAAGGCTGAAGAATGTGAATTGTTCCTCGTCCTCAGCAGCTCGATCGTTGCTGAAGGAAACAAATAGCGCATTGTAAAACCTTATGAATGTATGTGCTTAGTGGACTCTTTGTGCCTGCTTTCCTAATAACTCAGATATGTCTTAATAAGATTCCTTTGAAAAGGGCTTGCACTCTAGAGAAATTTCCTAAGGACACTTAAACACCGTTTCCCGTCCCCAGTAGAACGTGTTTGAATTGCATAGCGCCATAGAGGTGTATAAATGAGAGCGAGCGCGAATCGGGCCCTGCGGTGGCATTTCTGTGATGATAAGAAAAACACAAACACTTCTGTAATTGTTTTTATGATGCTTTCTCTTGTCCTGAAGGCCTGATGAAGAAAATCAGCATAAAAGATAATTAAAAAGTTACACTGAAACAGCCCAATGTGTCTGCCATCTCTTTCTCTCTCTCGCCCCGTCTCTGCCCTCCAGTCACAGAAATGGAAATAAGGTTCTAGCGCCGAGCATCCCAACCCGAATACAGCCATTTACAAACTCTTTGATAAACGACGTCTTGAAATACTTTCAAGACGAACCGCTTGTGCTTTTTAACATGCAATAAATTATGGCTGCTTGCTGTCTTGTTGCTAATGAAGAATCTCAGCGTTGCATTATTACCTGAGCTCCGCAGGGTATCGTTTTATAGCCTGAATTAGGTTGCTTTTGTATGTTAGGGACCTTAATGCATTCTAATGAAAACCAGGGTCTAACAAAAGTGTTCAAACATCCGAGCGCACAAAACAACGCTTCATCTTTTCCCTCTGGGATTTTCCACGGCATCCTAATGGGCTTAATTCACCTAAACCAAAACAGCGTTTTAAAAAGAAAAATGTACAAATGCCTCAGCAACAGCACAGTTTTTCTTGAAGCCAAATCAACATTGTTTCTGAATGCTTTATAGCCCAGAAACTGAGCGTGACTATGTAAAGGAATAACTGTTCTTAATGCCATTTACAGTACTATATGAAGACTAGGGCATTTCTGTTGTTCTTTGACTGATTATTGAGTTACCACTCAGATAAAAAGGAAATGTATGTGAAATGTAAGAATATTGCGTATAATGAGGTATTATAAAAATCATTCGAGCCCTGAAAAGCTCCAATAAAAACCTTCAGTACTTTCGATTCTTTAACAGAATACAGTTGAGGTCAAAAGTTTACATACACCTTTCAGAATCTGCAAAATGTTTATTTTATCAAAATAAGAGGGATCATACAAAATGCATGTTACTTTTTATTTAGTCCTGACCTGAAGAAGATATTTCACATAAAAGACGTTTACATATAGTCCACAAGTAGTTGAATTTATAAAACTGACCCTGTTCAAAAGTTCACATGCACTTGATTTTTAATACCGTGTTGTTACCTGAATGATCCACAATTTTCAACAATGACTGTATGATTTTGAGATCCACCTTTTCACACTGAGGACAACTGAGGGACTCATATGCAACTATTACAGAAGGTTCAAACACTCACGATGCATTAAGAGACGGGGGGTGAAAACTTTTTGAATTTGAAGTTCAGGGTAAATTTAACTTACTTCGTCTTCTGGGAAACATGTAAGTATCTTCTGTAGCTTTTGAAGGGCAGTACTAAATTAAAAAAATATATATGATATTTAGGCAAAATAAGAAAAATATACACAAATTTCTGTTCAAAAGTTTACACCCCTGGATCCTAATGCATTGTTTTTCATTCTGGAGCATCAGAGTGTTTGAACCTTCTGTAATAGTTGCATATGAGTCCCTCAGTTGTCCTCAGTGTGAAAAGATGGATCTCAAAATCATTGTTGGAAAGGGTTCAAATACACAAAAATGCTGAAAAACCAAAGAATTTGTTGGACCTTGAAGGATCTGACAATCCTCAAATGCAAACTGCGTGTGTTTTGCCTCAGAGCAACCATACATTTGTGTTGTGTTTTGCTTTCTTTTTATATATTCTTCATTTATTCTTTATTCGTTTATAATCATTAATCATTTCATCATTTTATTATTACATTTAATCGTATAATTATTTATAATAATCATTATAGTCATTTATATATTCATTTTATTCATTCATTAATTGATTAGTCATTTATATAATATTATAGTTGTTTTTATATATTTTTTCCGTTGTTGTTTAGTCTTATGACTGTGTAGCTTCAAGGGCTGTTTGTCGTAATGAATAAGAGATACAAGGGAATGTTTATGGAAACTCAAGGTTTATGGGATGTTGTTGTGAATCAGTGTGGTATACAAATACTTGTTGGATTTGTGTTCTTCAGACGAAGTCTGAGCATTGAGAGATACGCAACTAAGACTATTCAATAAACTCTGCTCCTTTTTACCATCATACTTCGTCTCCTGCTTCTGCTCTTCACTTTCATTGGCTTTTTTCTCAGTCAACTTCTTGGCTGATAGAAGACTGTTAGTAGTGTTTTGGGTATTTTGGGTGCCAGACAAGACCTCCTGTTAACAGGGTTTGGGTATTAGACCTCTCTGCTGACGAGTTGTTCTGATACCGGACAAACTGATATTTTCTGACGGGATCTGGCGTCTGGGGCTGGATCTTAATTGTCTAGGCATGGAGACAGCGATCTAACAACCTGAAGGATTTTTCTGAAGAAAAGTGGGCAGTTTAACTGTTCAGGACAAACAAGGGACTCATGAACAACTATCACTAAACAAAAAAAAAAGCTGTGGATCATTCAGGTAACAGCACAGTATAAAAATCAAGTATATGTAAACTTTTGAACAGGGTCATTTTAATAAATTAAACTGTTCTCTTGTGGACTTTTTGTAAACGTCTTTTATGTGAAATACCCTTTTCAGGTCAGTACTAAATAAAAAACAACATGTATTTTGTATGATCCCTCTTAATTTGGTAAAATAGTTTAACAATTAACACAGATTCTAACTTTTTTTTTCTTTGTTATTCTCCTATCATTGTGATTTTAGAGGATTTGCTAACCTTTTTTGATTTTAAAAACAAGCAGCTTCTCATTCCACAAGACATTAATTGATTGAATAATGCTGGATTATTGTGGGGGGGTTTTTCAGTAATTCGACTCGTTCTGATGGCACCCATTTACTGCAGAGGATCTACAGTGTTTGTGAACAAGTGATGCAATGCTAAATTTCTCCAAACCTATTCTGATGAAGAAACAAACACATCTACATGACCTGAGGGTGAGTAAATTCTTGTTGCCACTTTGTTTGTCCAAATATTGGGAATTTTGTTAAAATATAAGTTGAAAGTAGCAGTGTGTACAGAACTGTCTACTATTGTTAATTATTTGGTATATTTGGGAGGTTATTAGATAAATGTATTTTCTTAAGACTCAAAGACGTAACCAGGGAAATGCAAGCAGCCTAAGCTATACTGGTCAAGACATCATGCCATAGGGCTTGGTTAGCAGAAAGAAATGATGGTGTAAACAAAGAAAAACACTGCAAGACAACCTGTTTCTGTCAACAAAAAAAAAAAAATCTGACAGTTTTGAGAAAACTCTTTAGGGAGGAGAATGCCAATTTGTGAGCCCAAACACAAGCCTAAAATATCGGAGTGGCTCAAGAGCAAGTTGAATTTCTGAGAGTGGCTACAATACACAGACTGTGACAATAAATTGCAGAGTACAAGCATCACCCAACAAACCTGAACAACCTTGAGCAAAATTTGCCAGAACAAATGGCACAAAATTACTAAACCCACTTGAACAGTGTGAAGCTAGTAAAGACTTACCCCAAAGTCATTGCCAGCTCAAATTACAGTGTAGTGATTGAAAGCTTGTGTTTTTTGAAGGTTATTTAGTAAAAAATCACATTAAAATAATTCACATGGTGTCAGTACCTTGACAAAATATTATTGCAGAGAGCTAAATTCTAGTGTAAGAATGGTTATTCAGTAATATTAGAAAACTGCTTTCAAAAGAAGAACATTTAAATACACTGATTTCACTTCAAACTTTGCTGTACACTGGGTCAATACAAAGTATATGAAGATATGTTTATTTGTGACCCTGGACCACAAAACCAGTCTTAAGTCGCTGGGGTATATTTGTAGCAATAGCCAAAATACATTGTATGGGTCAAAATTATTGATGTTTCTATTATGCCAAAAATCATGAGGAAATTAAGTAATTTTTGATTAGTAATACTGTATGCATTGCAAAGAACTTAATTTGGACAACTTTAAAGGCGATTTTCTCAATATTTAAATTTTTTTGCATCCTTAGATTCCATATACTGAAATAGTTGTATCTCGACCAAATACCGTTCTATCGTAACAAACAATACATCAATGGAAAGCTTATTTATTCAGCTTTCTGGTGATGTATAGAGCTCAATTTTGAAAAATTTACCCTTATGACTGGTTTTGTGGTCCAGGGTCACATATATTAGTTTTTCTACCCTATTGTTGACTTTCCATTGACGTTTGATGTGACATTTTGATGGTCCTGAATAGCACTAAAAGTGGCTCAATGGCTTGTAATCATAGAGGAACCACTGTAAAGTGCTACAGTATATTGCATCTTTAAAGGTGCTATACAGTGAGGAACCTCATTCTTCACCATAGAGATGTTACTCCACTCTTTACTACAATGGCAAAATCCATTTTGAATCATTTTTATGCTTTTTTTGAGTTCAGAAATTCTTGTGTGGATGATGTGGAATATTTTTTATAGGGGGTCCTTGAGGGCTAAAAGATTGAGAACCATATTATCTTCAGGAAATACGCTGTATTTTAATTGTCATTTTTGAATCCTTTCCCTAACTAAACTAAGAGACTAAGAGAGAGTTTTAGAGAACCTTTAAAGTACTATATGGGGTTTAACAGGTTCTTTTTACAGTAGCGGTGGTATATGGGCCATTCTACAGAATTGGTGCAAACTTCTCTCCCACAACCAAAAGACACATTCAAAAAGCATTGCAGCACTTAAATCTTAAATGTTTTATAAAATTCTTCGATTATCTATTAAAACCCACAATAGTATTTAAAATAGCAAGTTTAATATATTCAAAATATAAATCATTTATTGGGTACTTTCAACTGGGAGGTGACTGTCCTGAACCCTAACTCCTAAATTTCATCTTATGAAAATTATATTAAAATCATTTTTGTATTTTTCTTTCTATTGTTGTTTTTAAAAGTATCTTTTTTATTCTTTTAAAATGTGAAGTTCAAAATGTCTCGCATTTTTCATGTCACCACCGAAACAGTTTAAGTTTTCGTCCATCGGCTGAGACTAATTTTAAATACACCCCTACATTTATGATCAGGAAATATTCCTGTGTCCCCCTCTCTCATAGCTACAAGGTGTGAGTAGATAGGCCGCATCATTTTGAGTTAAATGTGTTCA
>JAHKKF010515616.1:0-11828 GCA_019740295.1 Labeo calbasu
TATACATATATGCATATACATTTATGCATTTTGTAAAATAAGTGCAAAATAAACGTTAAATATATAGATTTATTATTTTTAAAATAACTTTTAAACATTAATTTTTAATATTATTTTATTCACAAATTAAAACACAAATAATGTAAAATAAATGTGCATGTACATATACATATATACATATATGCATATACATTTATGTATTTTGTAAAATAAATGCAAAACAAAATCAATGCAAAAAAAAATTCTTTTTTGTTTTATAAATTATTTTATAATAATTTTTACATAATTTTTAAACATTCATTTTAATATTATTTTATTAACTTTAACAAATTAAAACAACAACAGTCAATAGGTATTATCAATAATGATAATGTCGCAATATTATTTACAATAGATTAAAAAAAAATGCAGAACAAAATAAATGCAAAAAATATACAGGATTTTGTCTTTATTCTCTTTATGTAGTTTCGCTCGGTTGACTGATTAAAGAAGCGCTGTTAAACAAAAGATCAGAGATACCCCTGATCATATCGCTGTCATCTTGGGCTCACGGCAGGTGCGCGGTGTTTGTTTCCGCTCATACGGGCGACACGTGTCCCGTATGCGCTGTCGTCCCTCGGCCCGCTTTAGCATCAAAGACACATCGACTCGACTCGTCCCTCCTGTGTCAGATCAAAGGCCGCAGCCCCGATCCTCCGCCCGCACACATAATGATGTTAATTATGGAGCCCATCAGCCGCAGGCTTTGTCATGCGCCGGTTCCTTTCAGTCCACGAACCTGTTTTTGGCTCGCCGTCAGCACTAGTGCATTATGCATTCTGAAAATGAAGAGAAAAGCCAAGCCGTTCCATCTATTCTCTCTTTCTCTCTCGCATGCACTCTGTCATGCCGTTTTATCACCTTTCAAATTATGCTGTCATTTCCAACCATGGCTTTTCCTGTTCCTGTCTTGGAAATCAGCAGGGAGTGTCCGAGCTCTCCTAAGTAGCTCCATGCATCCGTATAGCCTGCAATTTATTGGCAGTTGATTTAATTATCTGTGCATAGACCTGGCAGAGCACACGCATTTATTATACCGTGTTATTTGCAACCAGAATATAAAAATGCATCATGTTTGCTAAATGAAATCCAAGTTTTGTACTAATTTTGTAGTGCTGATTTAAAAAATAGTGCCGTTTTGTTGTAGCATGTCAGGTTTGCTCACAAAATATGATGCATTTTGGTGCATTTTTGCTTTTGAGAATCATTTTTGCAGTGGAAAAAGTCTTGATTAACCCTTCATCAGCAGAAAAACACCACAGACACACAATTCCTGTTTATATGAGCCAGATTACAACAATTTGATCAATTCTCAGCCCATTTTTTTTAATTTATGCCTAATCCTGATTTTGCAGATTGCAAGTTGAATAATCTCTTGAATACATCTTGGCATTTTACTGCTTTTGTGATTTTGATAAGTTGATGCATTTATATAATTTAAATAATCTGCATCATAAAATTACATAATATTAGGCCTTCAAATTCACATTTGCATATGTAGATAACCTGTTGCTAAATCGTTATATTAATATTTAATTTTTTTTTGTCTTTGCATCATCTTAATCATCCATGGATGTCACACAGGCACGCTTAAGGTAAGATTTACACATGCATTTTCCATTGCAAGCTTTTCACATTAAAAAACAACTAAAATTTACATTTAAAAAGTGATAATTTATGCATTTAGCAGACGCTTTCATCTACAAAGAGGAATAAAAGCAATTAATCAAATGCATTTACAATAAACTGAATCACATTCATAAGACAAATGTTGTGCATTTATTTCATAAATGCTATTCCGACTTAAATGCATGCAAAATCGTAATTTTTTTTTTACTCTTTAAAAACCTTTATCTCCATTACTACAACAACAAATTCCAGTTTTGTTATAGAAATTCGATTTTTCATTCACATCGCATCAATTTTCTGTAACGTCCAGCATGCAGACAGCGAAGGTACTCTCTTAGTGGATCAAGACCGTCTTTCCATGCCCACTGTCAAGACCATGAGCTCAAACCCTGAACTCAAGACTGCGTTGCCTGGAATGATTCACAACGGACAAGATCATGAATCCAGCACGGGCTCGCTGGATGACATCAAGGACAGTAGGCTTCTCCAAGAAGAGAAAGCACAGAGCGCAGAGGACAGGATAGGAGGAGAAAATGCAGAGGAAGATCTGATGGGAGTCGAGCAGGTAGCTGACTTTGCCAGTTCAGTGTTGGCCGCCATCTCCTGCTGGCGCTATAGGGCCAAGGCTTTGCTTTTCGATCAAATTACCACGGTGAGGGTCACCTATCGCTTTCTATTTCACGTCCGTAAGCTGGCGGCCGCCACCGTGCACTTTGTCAATCGCGTTCCCATCTGCTGCATGCTGAGACTGATTTCTGCTTTTGCACCCACAGATCTGATGCTCGAATGCTCTAGATATGCTTGCATGAGTCACTGCATGGACATAACCGCGTGCATGGCCACTAATCATACGTAAACACATTTCTGAATGGGCACTTGACCTACAAATTGAATGCCATCTTCAAAACCTGATTTTCAAACAGTTTATCAACGATTCTATGAGAGTTTGGACAAAACAGGTTGTAGGACTAAAGAAGTGTTTTTCTACTTGAATGCATGTTTCTGCATGGCTCAGTGTTAAGTTACAGTTACCTGAAATTATAAAAAGCTATAAAACTCACCGTGAACTCATATCAGGTGAACCACAGGGGTTTTGGGAGTAATATGTGATCACGTAATGTCATAATGTCAAAGTGGAAATTTGTCCCATGTCTCAAGAAGAAGTGTTTTTTTTTTTATTCAGATGCATCAATGTGCAAAGATCGTAATGTACATATGATGGGGAATTTACAACATGTTAAGATCCAATGCATAATAATACGGGACGTCGGGTGTCTCAAAGTGTTTTTGCACTTGGAGCCACAATGAGATTTTTTTGATTGAAGTTCGACTTCAAAGGGAAATTTAACTGTCAAATTTTGGGGGTGGAGGTCGGATGGCTTGCCTTCCGTAATTAAATTAAACAAAGGTTCCTGTTTCATTGTGTTTTGTTTGATGGCACACAAAAGCAATTTCAGAAGGTCAGTTGTCTGTGGAAAAACATTGAAATGCATGAATGCTTTTAAATGAATTGCATTTGTTTATAAAAGGTTGAAATATCACTGAAGTGATATTTGACGGATGGCAACTGTGAACTCTGTCATTTAGTAGAACTTCAAATTCCTATAATTTCTGTATTGTGTCCTTACAGGACAGAGAAGGTTGTTGGGAAAATTGGCCAATGAACAAAAGTGGCCAAACACCCTCTAAAGAAAAGCCTGATGATACGAGTGAAAGTTTGACTCTCCTTAAACAGGTAATGTCATGTATTATGAGCCTCAAAATGGATCTTTCTTTCGAGTAAACCAACAAAAGGACTTGTTGGAAATATAAATTGCAGCTGTCTCTCAAAGCTAGATAAATTGCACTTGTTGTTTCAATGCCTGCTCACTTGCCATATGGGAGATGTTGGAAATTCAATTAAGTTATCTTTACATCCTCTTTTCTTATCCTCTTCATAGCTTCCTGTAGCAATAACTCACTTCACTCTGTCCACTTTCTAGAGCTCAACTGAAGAACGCAGTTCAAAGAAGTTCTTCTCTCCTCTCAGAGAGTCAGAGGAGATAGGGGTGGACCAATCAGATAATTATCCCGAAATGTGTGGGACAATAATGCCAGGATACCACACTGATTCAGAGATAGGAGACCTTGATAATGGAGAACGAGAAATCGGAGATAATATGGGGGACAGTATGGATTCCTCTTTCCCTAGTGGATTAGAAGAGCATCAAAAGAAAGGGACTCAATCCAGCAGGAATCTCTCAGAAGATGTGCAGAACATGGAGGTCAGTGTGGAGGTTGAAGCACCTGGTGTCCTCTTGTCTTCATCTGTACTGGACAAGGCAAGTGATACTTCTGAGCAATGTACCAGCTGCCTCTCACAAAGAAGTAGCTTAGGGGTCGAAGGGTCTTTTGACTTGGGCTGCCCATCTTCTCGGTCTGAAAGTAGAAGAAGCAGTTTGCTCAGCGCCGGTGCTGAGCCCCATGAAAAAGACAAAGGGCAAGAATTTAGACCGTCCACTCCAGAACCACTAACGGAGACTGCTCCCGACAGCCCGTTCTTACCAGACCAAAGACCTCAAATGAAACAAGACACCCTTTCCAAAAAGGACAGATTGCTCATACATAAGATTCGACGGTACTATGAACATGCTGAGCACCAGGATGCCAGCTTTGCCGTCAAACGCAGAGAGAGTCTTTCATACATCCCTGCAGGCCTAGTCCGTAATCTGAGCCAACAACTCAATGACCTTGCGGACGACGATTTGGCATTGCACAAGAGGGCGTCTTCTATCACAAGGCCAACTTTATGGTCTGTCTTTAATCTACCAGACTTGGGGGATGACAATAAAGCAAAGGACAGCTCTAATTTTGTGGTCCCTACAAATGGCAAAGAGTCCAGGCTTAGAGGTCAAAGTGGGAATGAGGAATTCCAGCCTGCATCTGACATGGTCAAAGTGTGGGAAGACATGGAAGTGGAGATAACTGGGACTTCTGAGGAACATCAGGACTCAGAGAGTTCCCAAATGACTACATTTGGTGAAGAAAAGAGAGCAGAAACCAGTAAGGTGAGCTCAGATAGCGGACTTGGGGAACCTCTGGTAATATTGGAAGAATCCGATGAAAGCTCTTCCTCATCCCCAATCAACGTCATCTTAGAAAAGGACAAGATGCAAGAGTTCCAGAGGCATCCAAATGAAGAGGACAAGTTACAAGACCGGCTCAAGATCAACCACCCTCCTCTACCAAAGATGATCTCCTTGAGGTCCGCCAGTGAGGATGCACTCATTCTTCAAGATATGGAGAAGATGAAAAATAAGGTGTTCCAGTTGGCCAGGCAGTACAGTCAGCGTATCAAAAACAACAGACCACTAGTAAAGCAGAGGCCCAAGATCTCTGAAAACCATTTTGTGCCCAAGAACCTGTCTTCGGTCATGGAAGAGAGACCTCCAGGAAAAGAGAAAGGTGAGTGTAGTGTCTGAGTAGACACTTGCCAAGTTAAGGTGGTGTTCTTCCTATTATTTTTTTGTTTTGCAGACACTTTCTTATCCAGACTGACCATTTGCTTTTACTTGAGGGGCAATCCCCCAACTTGCACTGTCTTGCCTGATGGCGTAGCTCAGTAGTTCCCAATCCTGGTCCCAGGTTTTTGATGTCTGTCCTAGCTGCTGCACACATTTGAGGTCTTAGAGTAGGGGTCACCAAACTTGGTTCTGGAGGGCCGGTGTCCTGCAGAGTTTAGCTCCAAGTTGTCTCAACACGCCTGCCTGGAAGTTTCAAGTATACCTAGTGAGACCTTGATTAGCTGGTTACGGTGTGTTTGATTAGGGTTGGAGCTAAAGTCTGCAGGACACCAGCCCTCCAGGGCCGAGTGTGGTTACCCCTGTCTTAGAGTCTTTACTAAAGATAAGCTCAAATGTGTTGCTTTTTTTTTGTGCAAACACGTTATCTAAACTGACAGTTAATTTTTACTTGAGGGACAATCCCCCAACTTGCAGCGTCTTGCACAATGGCATAGCTCCTGGAGAACCCCCAATACTGCACGTTTTTGATGTTTCTCTCATACATTTGAGGTATTAAAGTCTTTACTAATGCGCTGATGCATTGCATCAGGTGTGTTTGATTAGGGAGACATCTAAAGTGTGCAGTGTCGTGGATTGAAAACAACTGGCATAGCTTATTGGTGATTTGTTTGCAACTTTCTGTCCTGACCATTATTATCCCACTTACTTGTTTAAAGGCTTGACACGTGGGTGTAGTGTCTGTGGTGTTCTTTTTTTTTTTCAGTGTTCATTTTTTTTGTTTTGCAGACAATAATTTGACCGTTCCATTTTACTTGAGGGACAGTCCCCAGTGTCTTGCCCAATAGCGTAGCTCAGTAATTTCCAATCCTGGTCCTGGAGAACCCCTAACACTGCGTTTTTTGATGTCTCTCTTATTTGGCACACGCATTTGAGGTCTTGGAGTCTTTTCTAATAAGTTGAGTTAAATAAGGTGTGCTTGACTGGAGAGACATCAAAATGTGCAGTGTTGGGGGTTCTTCAGGACCAGAATTGGGAACCATTGGCATAGCTTTTGGTGATTTGTTTACAACTTTTTGGTTGTATCCCACTTTTTTTTAAAGGTTTGACACCAGGGATGGATCTTGCACATTCCTATTCATCAAATGTTCCATTAAAGCCATTTTTAGTTTGTAGATAGAGGTAGGTTAGATTGAAATTAAACGGCAATACACTGAATTCCCAAAGCAAGAGGACACTTGCCTGTTCTCATTGGTTTATGGATTCCTGTATCACAGTGTGTTGCAGCTAAAATTTTGGTTGCATGATTGAGGGTCATTTAGACAAACCCTTAGGTAATTCCTCTACCCCTGATGGTGTCCAATCCTGTTCATGCAGGGTCGCTGTCCTACAGAGTTTAGCTTCAACACCAATTAAATAACCCATACTCAAATTTGTTCTTTAAAATGAAATTCCAAACATAGGTTTGGGAGGAGCATCAGTTGCACCATCCCAGCATCAATTCTTCCAACATTCCTCCACCTCTCTATCTCCACCTTTATTTCTGTTACTCTCCCTCTTGGTAGTACCGCAATGTGGGGTCAAACTCGGAGCTCAAGTTGAGCCTTGGGTTCGAGCCTCTGTTGAGGACAGCAAGCTAAGTTCGTTTACCATTAACCAGCAGTGGATAGGCATTTTTTGCCCTGGCGCCCAGGGAGCAATTGGGGGTTTGGTGCTTTGTTCAAGGGCCCCTCAATCGTGGCTACTCTAGGTGGAAGAGAGCAGTTATTTCATCTCTCCACTTACATTTCCTGCCGGTATTGAGAATCGAACCTGCAACCTTCGGGTTACAAGTCAAACTCTCTAACCTCTCTAATTAGGTCACAATTGTCCCCTACACCTGAACCCGAATTAAGATCTTCAGACTCATTAGAAAGTTCCAGGCAAGTGTGTTGAAGCTGGTTGGAGCTGAACTCTGTTGGCCCTTCAGGAGCAGGATTGGATACCCTTAATCTACATCAGGGGTGCCCAAACTTGGTCCTGGAGGGCCGATGTCCTGCAGAGTTTAGCCCAACCCAATTGGAGACACCTGAACCAGCTAATCAAGGTCTTACTAGTCATGCTTGAAACTTCCAGGCGGGTGTGTTGAGGCAAGTTGGATCTAAACTCTGCAGGACACCAGCCCCCCAGGACTGAGTTTGGTCACCCCTGCTCTACATCCTTGCATCCCATCATCCCCTTTAGAATTCAATGGATTTGCAGTGTTCTCAGGTGAACTCTATTGTGAAAGCACCCTTAATTGTCAAAAGCATACATTTAATCACTACTCTTTTCTGCATAGGCATGCCTGACAGGACACTGTTGCTGAACTTGAATGAGCAGGATGTTATCCCAGACTCTCCAACTACTAGTCCAGCTTCCAGCATCTGTTCTCCTGGAAGTCCTCAATTACTCAACTGCAGATTATATGGCCAAAGACCACAAAGTCCCGTGCAGACTGAGACCTTCCACTGGCCGGATGTCAAAGAGTTGCGTTCCAAATATAACAACCAAAGGCAAGATGATGCATCTGCTTCCTCTCGTGCATTCCCAGTGGGTCGCAGTACTTCATTTCCAGAAAGAGCTCTGGAGAATAGATGGGAGAGATCCGGAGCATCTCGTTCTTTGTCTTGTTCATCTCCTTTCTGTAATTTCACACTGCAGAGAACTACATCCACAGATTCTACGTGTTCCAGCAAGACCATTGAAAGTGAAGGTTTGCCTTCACTGTGTAGAGTTAACACTTTTGATTTCAGCTTGGGATCCACTGATGAACATGAGCCACTGGACAGAGGTTGTGACGCTGGTCAAGATGAGAACAACCTCATTGTAATTGAGAGGATCTGCAAGGCCAAGCATGAAGAGGCTGACTTAGCAACGGGGAGAGAAAACAGTAATGAGAATGAACAAAGATGGGAGTCTATTTCACAATCCGAACATGCAATGGCAAACAGTAAAGAGCACAACCTTAGTGAATGGATGGAAAAAGCAGAGAACGGCCAACATAGTTTGGTTAAAAACCTGCGGGAGAAATTTCAGAACTTAAGTTCTTGTACGTGAGACTTATAATGCAGAAATTTTACTCTGAACACTCAGAACCTTAAAATATCTTACAGCTAGTATTCCGCTCTCCAAAATATGTCATTTGGCCACTGTTTGAGAACATTTTACACAGGTTTGGCGTTCCGGGTTTCCATAAAGTAAGCATGAATCTTAACCTCCAGTTATGAATTATCAGCAGATGTCATTCAAACCAACTGGAAAAGGGATGCCTGTGGACCTCAGAGAATGTATTTATGAAATTTGCATTTGTAAATATATGTATATTAGCATTATTTTGTGCACATTTCATTGAGTTGTAAACATTCGTTATAGGAACCGGCTGTGGTACTGTAATTTTGTTGTAATGTTTGGAAAAGTGGTTCGCATACATATTTTTTCTTTCAAACATTTTAAAATAAAAAGCAATAAGGAAGAATTGCAAATGGGTCAGTGCATACTAAAGTTACAAATGCACGTATTTTTGTTAAAAAAAAATAGCTTAGTAAACACAAACTTGTCATGTTTTTATAAAAGCACTGCACTATTAAATGCAATCTGTTAGTTATTTTGATGCCTGATGTCTCTTCACTGTTTGTGTTCAAGCACTGACCAGAGCAAAGAAGGTAATCTCATCAAGATGTCATTCCCCACTAATGAGGAGAAAACTGGAAATCATAATCAGATTAAGCCCGATAAATGATAAACAGTGACAAAGACTGATGTTATTTACAATCTGGAATATTTTCAGCTGGGTGTGTACAGTTTAGAATTGTCAAATAATACTCGGTTTGATCGAATGGTGTAAAATTAAAACGCTGCTCCTTTTTGACAAAGTATTGTGTTGTGTCTGTCTTACTGTTGCTGATTTTTAGACATTTAAGGGTCAGTTTCTGCTCCTCTGAAAATTTGCTTGTAATATTCTCAGCATTATGAGGTCATTAAAGTTAATGGAGAAGTCATTTGAGCAACATATTAATGCACGGTCACAAAATATGTTTGGGTCTTGTTTAATGGAAGGTTTCATAAGCTAGCTTGTTTTTGGTTGTATTTTTCTGCTTATTGGTGGGCATGATGATCACTGTTATCTTGTATATTTAGTCTTTTTTTATTTATTTCAATCTGTGTAAATATGATGCACAATACCTCTGTAAAAATGTTCAGTTCATATCCCATTTTTCTGTTAAACTACATTAAAAGAAGCTTTCCACACTATAATCATTATTTCCCTTGTCCTGCTCACGATGCATTGTATTTGGTTTTTGTTCCTGTCTTTTTCTTTTTAAAAAAACCTGTATCAAAATGATTGCGCATGACTTGGAGGCGTATTACAGTTTAATTAGTTTCTGCACTTTTTAATCAGTCTTTAGGACATGGATATGATTAATGACTCTCATGGAAGGAGTCGGAAAAACAGGCTTAATCTAATCCTGGATTGCAGAACACCTTTGAATTGAGGCAAGTACCTTATTGAAAGCAAATAATGATGTAATGAATGCTTTTATATACTTAAAGGAAATTTATTACATGGATAGTCCGCCTGGAGCAACAAAGTTTGGAATAATTATAATTATGTATATTATTGTTAAGGTTTTAAACTCTCATGCTCACCAAGTCTGTATTAAAGTTCACTTCCAGAACAAAACAATTACAGATCATTTACTCACCCCGCTTGTCATCCAAGATGTTAATGTCTTTTTTTTCTTCAGTCCATAAGAAATTGTTTTTGAGGAAAACATTTCAGAAATGTTCTCCATATAGTGGACTTTAATGGTGCCTCTAAGTTTGAACTTCCAAAATGTAGTTTAAATGCAGCTTCAATTGGCTCTAAATGATCCCATCCGAGGAATAAGGGTCTTATCTAGCGAAACGATCGGTCATTTTCGAAACAAATTGACAATTTATATACTTTTTAAACCTCAGATGACTTGTCTCGTCTCGTCTCTGCGATGCGATGCGCATGCGTAGTCTTTGTAATCCGGGTCAATACAGTTAGGGTATGTCGAAAAACTCCCGTCACCTTTTCTTCTTCAACGTCAAAATCGTTCTACATCGCTGTTCTACTGTTTTTTGTTTTGTTTTGTTTTTGTAAAGGGCGTTTGATCAACTTTGCATGTTCACTTTGTAAACACTGGGTCGGTACTTCTGCAGCGATGTAGGATGATTTTAAAGAAAACGAGATGGGAGTTTTTCGACTTACCCTAACTGTATTGACCGTATTGAACCGGAAAAAAGTTCCGATTCACTCAGACTTATACAAGACCAGCGTTTGAGGTTAAAGGAGAAGTCCACTTCCAGAACAACAATTTACAAATAATTTACTCACCCCCTTGTCATCCGAGATGTTCATGTCTTTCTGTCTTCAGTCGTAAAGAAATTATGCTTTTTGAGGAAAACATTTTTCTTCATATAATGGACTGATATGGTGCCCGATTTTGAACTTACAAAATGCGGCTTTAAACGATCCCAAATGTAGTTGTAAACGATCCCAGCAGAAAAAGAAGGGTCTTATGTAGCGTAACGATCGGTTATTTTAATAAAAAGAATACAATTTATATACTTTTTAATGCCAAACGCTTGTTTTGTCTTACTCTGCTTGGACTGTTCTTGTTCCGGTTCGTGACAGTTAGGGTATGTCGAAAAACTCCCATCTCTTGTTCTCCCTCAACTTCGATATCATCCTATATCGCTGTTTTACCTTTTTTGTCAAGGGTGGTTGATCTTCTTTGCATCTTCACGTTGCAAACACTGTGTCTGTACTTCTTCAGCGATGTAGGATGATTTTGAAATGATTTTTGAAGTTGAGGGAGAAAATACGATTGGAGTTTTTCGACATACCCCAACTGTCTCGAACTGGAATACACAGAGTTCATGGAGAGAAAAGCAAGACGAGCGTTTGAGATTAAAAAGTATTTCAACTGTATATTTTAAATGAAAATAACTGATCGTTTCGCTAGATAAGACACTTTTCCCTCAGCTGGGATCGTTTGCAACCGCATTTGTGATCATTGAAGCCGCATTTAAACTGCATTTTGGAAGTTCAAAATCGGGGCACCATATCAGTCCATTATATGAAGAAAAATGCTGAAATATTTTCCTCAAAAAACAATTTCTTTACGACAGAAGAAAGAAAGACACAAACATTTTGGATAACAAAGGGGTGAGTAAATTATCTGTAAAATTTTGTTTTGAAAGTGAACTTTAAGTTTGTTAAAAATTCAGTAAAAATTGTGAAATATTATTGCGATTTCAAATAACTCCTTTCTATGTGAATATATTGTAAAATGTAATTTATTCCTGTTATGATAAGCTGAATTTTTATAATCATTACTCCAGTCTTTAGTGTCACATTATCTTTCAGAAATCAAATATTAGAATAGTTTCGATAGAAACTACATCATGCATTCATTATACCTTTGTATAATTTCATAAATAAACGTAAAATTGTATAATATTCAGTATTAGAGTCATAGGACTGTAACATGCAGCCTGTTTGACATTCAGGAATTAATTGATTCTATCGTTTTACATTAATCCAGTAGGTTAAGACTGTACTAGAGAGTGCAAAGGAGCTTTCACATGTTGTTGTTGTTGTTGTTGTTG
>JAHKKF010515616.1:11878-31921 GCA_019740295.1 Labeo calbasu
GCATGTGCATGAGAATATCATGTCTTGTGCCCACAGACAATAATATCAAATGCTGCAGTAGGACTGCACAATCATATAAATAACTATAAATAACACCATTCTTAGCTTATTTTGGATATGTAGCTTACATAAAGAATTGCAACTGCTCCATACAAAATAACACAAATGCAAAAAAATATTTCAGTTCTACAAATCATAGTGAATAATTGTGATTACAATATCAACACTGTAAAAATACTGCACAAAAAGGTTAATGGTAAGTTCCCTTAATCTATGCAATGAAAAACTAATAGATCTACTGTGACATTTTACATCATTTTAAAGTAAAATAACGTTAAATAAAATAAAACATAAAACACAAAATGTTGGTACCATATTTTTTACATATTTTAAATGTTTGTTTGTTTGTTTTTTAACCATAAATGTCACTGATTTTGTCTTTACAGTAAACGGAAATAATCAATGCAATGCTAAAAAGGACCATTTTTAATGAACATGATAAAACAGATAAACAATTATTTATTTTATGTATTTTTAACATCTAGAAGACAACAACAACAACAACAACTAAAACCTTTTCAGTGGAGTGTGTGTACGTGTTTAAGAAGGAAAGAATGTCATAAGGGAAAGAGACGCAACAACATCCTTATCACACTCTCCAGGCTCCAAATGCATCCCATCTTTGAGTACACAGCCTCATAGCCCAGCAGAACAGCACTGACCTTCACACACACATAAAGACCACAGATACTATAAGGGCCAAATAGCATAGCTCTACGCGAGCACATAAAGGCAAAGGCTTTTAGCTACACAAGCTCATCTTTACACATTAACGCACAGAATGTGTCAGAATGCAATTCACAATGGAATGCAAGAACAATGATTTCATAATGGTAATTAAGGAAATTAAATGCAGAGTTCGCAGGAAAAAAAAGACATCATTCACTCACCTTCAAGTCCCCACTGACTTCAATAATATGGAAAATACTATGGAAGTCAGTGAGGACCAGAAAGTGTTTGGTTACACACACACTCCTCAAAATATCTTCTTTTGTCTTCAGCAGAAGAAAGAAATTCATGTCTGGAACAACACTCGTAAAAATAAAGGTTTCAAAGGGTGTTTTTGCAGTGATTCCACAGATAGAAGAACCATTTTGGTGACCAGTTCTTAAAAGAACCATTTTTTCTGAGTGTGAAGAACATCTAAAGAATCTTTTTCCACTATAAAGAAGCTTTAGTGGTTCCATGGACGTGGAAGTCCATGGAACATGAGGAACCATCAATGGCAATAAAGAACCTTTATTTTTAAGAATGGACTTAAAGACTTTGGTTCCGGTTCAGAGATCCATGAAGCGGATCATATGCGCGAGTCGGCGTATATTAAACACTTTTAAAACTACACAGCCTCAGCATGATTATGATGGCTATTTTGTTTTAGTAAGAGTTTCATATTGAATCTAATCTATTAGTCTGTGACTGTCATAAACTGTCAAATGCAGCTTTACCAAGCTTAACGGTTCTAGCCTGAGCAGATATAAATGAAACGCTATTGGCTATTTTAAAAAGGGGGCGGAGCTGATCGATATGTCCCGCCCTGTCTTCCTGTTTCAGTTGAAATTATGTCACCACATAGAATAACTGCACTTCAGTTGACCTTTAAGGGTGTATGACAGAACATTTATTTTTAGGTGATCTGTCACTTTAAAAGTAAATTTAGTTTGTGACTTATTTCACAGGCAGTTTTTTCTTTCAGGTCAATTTTTGAGAGATGAGAAATTACACACAATGCAACTCTATGCATGTGATGTCAGTTAACCATTCACACCTGTATTAGCCCACACTACCACTGAAAAGCTTTGAATCAGTACGATTTTTTAAAGTTTTTGTAGGACTTTTATGCTTACCAAGCCTGCATTTGATCTAAAATACAGTAAAAATTGTGAAATGTTATTACAATTTAAAATAACTGTTTTATATTAATATTTTTAAAATGTAATTTATTCCTTTGATGGCAAAGCTTAATTTTCAGTAGCCATTACACCAGTCTGCAATGTCACATGATCCTGCAGAAGTCGTTCTATATACTGATTTAGTGGAAACTCACTCATGAATAGAAAGTTCAAAAGAACATAATAAATATATACAGTGAAGAATTAGAGCTGAAGTTATTTTTGCGCCTGACCTTATTAAATATGCATTTGTAGGAGTTTCCCGTTCAGATGCAAAATTTATTGGAGGAGAGTATTAAAATGAATCATGCAACGCGGTTTACTAACGTTTGTGCACGTCAGATTACTGGTATTTGTGCCATTATTTAATGCTCAAAAAAGCATGTCTAAGGCGGTAATTTACGCTGCGCTGGTCATTATGGAAATGATCTGGCTGCGTGTGTGTTCTTTAATGTGCGCATTGATAGTAAATCACACCCAAAATTTTCCCCTCCCATCGGTGCTTTAATGGAATTTAACCTAATCTAATGATAATTTGCCCTGTTTAGTAAATCTGGCCCTTGATATTATCTGGATCACACCAACAAATACAGCTGTATGTCTTTATTTGAACTAAAGAAACAGTTCAAGGGATGTTACAAAGATAGGCTACTTGCTTAAAAAAGGACTTTCACAAATCTCAAAGGCTGTTCAGCATTCTACTGCAAAACTTCAAGAAGCACATGAGCATTAATTACTGTGACTGACGACTTACTGACTGATCACTCAATTAACTGATTAGCTGATACATGAATTAATGCAGATTAATGATTTTCTGATGTGGATTTACAGGTGTACTGATCAAGCTGTCTGAGCAAGTAACAGCACAGCAGAACACAAGACTGGCTGACTGGTTGACTGATGGACAGATGGATGTATGGTTGACTGACCTGTGGTTTAAGCAGGGGTAGGCGGATGTGAGCGAGAAGCGCAGGAAGCTGTGATTGACGGGAAGGAGCATCATGACGGACCCAGCTAAGCAGGGCTGTTACCACAGTTTCCTCTTCTGGTACGTTCATGTCGTCAGAAGCTAAAAGCTTCTCCACCTCACATGCAGGCAAGAGCAGAAACTCCTGATGCCTCATGACCTCCATGAAGTGCTCCTAGAGAGAGACAGAGAGAGATTATCTGCATTGGTTGATCGAACCAAGGATGTGGCTGTCAAAGCGTAGACTATCAGAGTGTGTGTGTGTGTGGGTGCGTGTGTGCTATGCTTTTAGCATAGCAACATACAAAACACACACAGTCTACTAAGTCGATTTGACAGACGGCATCTGCCAGCAAAGAAATGAACAGAGATGTAAATGGTAGATCAGTGGCATGCAATGTTTATATCAGATTTGGGCTTGTAGATGTTTAGCCACAGTGACACAATTTATGGCAGTACAGTCATGTACAATAACACAATCAAAATAATTGACATTATCAAACGGCATTCTGGAACAACAACATAATTTTATAACATAACACAGGCTACATAATGAGTACCAGTTATAATAGTGCTGTCAAACGATTAATCGTGATTAATCGCATCCAAAATAGTTTTTGTTTATATAATATATGTGTGTGTACTGTATATATATTAGATATATATATATATATATATATATATATATATAACACACATACATATATATATTTAAAAAAAAAATGTTGTTTATATATTAAAAACATTTATATATAATAACAATTATATTAATATAAATATATACATGTAAATATTTATTACTTCTGTATTTATATATACATAATAAATATAAACAGTGCACACATATATATTATGTAAACAAAAACCTTCATTTTGGATGTGATTAATTGTGAGTAATCGCGATTAATCGCGAATAATCGTTCGACAGCAATAAAATATAACTAAATAAGTAAAAATTACTATATTGTATCCTACAGTTCGAAAGTTTGGTGTCAGTACTTTGTGTGTGTGAAAGATATTATTACTTTTATTCAGCAAGGATGCTGATATTTATAATTACAAAAAAAAAAAAACATTATTTTATAAAACAAAAAATATCTACTGAAATATGCATCATGGTTTTCACAAAATATTAAGCATCACAACTGTTTTTAACATTTATAACAAGAAAAAAATTAAATTTGCATATTGCAATGATTTCTGAAGGATCATCTGGCACTGATCATCTGGCACCAATAGCTGCTGAAAATTCAGCCTTGCGTCACAGGAATAAATTACATTTTAAAACATATTAAAACAGAGAACATCTATTTTAAATTGTAATAATATTTCACAATATTACAGATTTTATTGTTTTTGCTTTTACTGCTGCCTTGGTGTGCATAAAAGACTCCTTTCAAAACTTCAAAAACATTTAAAAAGCTTCCCAATCCCAAACTTTTAAACAGTAGATACACACACACACGTACACACATGCATTACCCATTAATAATATAGCATTAATAATCATTTCATATATTTAATCCTATTTGTAATATTTTAATTCATTTTAGCAACTTAACAGGAGACATGTGACTAGCAATAACATTTATCCCACATAGACAGACCACACCCATATAGCACAGACTAGTAGTTTTGGTTTAGGAGCCAGATTTTTAAAATGTATTCTCCTCCCTTGTAAAAATCTGATATTAATATTTAGTTTGCTATATATGCATATATGCATGATTGCATAACTATGCATGATTATACTGTTATTTACATTTTTGAATTTGCATTTTGCATTGTTTGATTTCTCTGCAGATCTGCTACCTAACATGGCAACAAATCCCAGAAAGAGAGTAGTAATACAAAGTGGACAATGGAACTGGACAGCATTGCTGGGGGATGGGGGGGATGAAATAAAAACAAGGAAAGGAAAGCCAGATAGGAAGAGAGGAACCGATGGAAAATGGAATACAAGTTTTCAGTTTCCATGACAACCCCCCTGTTGTGAACTGTGGGCGGGCTATTATGGGTTATATTTTCTTGAATGAGTTTCCCTCAGGAGCAGTGAAACATCAAACGCTGAGCGGAAAATTTGCGAAGAGGAACAGTAGCATGTCCAATTAAACACACTCGCCTCGTTCAGGGAACTTTTTCAGCACCAGTGCTTCCACGGCTGTTAAAACGGGCTCAATTGCCCACTCGTAAACCCACAGACGCAGGCACAGACAGCCAGATGGACACAGACGCCTATATATGAATACAAATACACACGTTCACTGAGGTAGCCGCCCACATAGAACACTGAAGGACGAACAAAGAAAGATAGCTTGTCTGTAAGTTTAAGCAATAATGTCCTCTAAATCACTTCCAAGTTTTTGACTCGGTGAACTGCGGATGATAAATCCCTCAGTGTGCGCTTGGTTGGGAGGAGGACAAACAAAACGGAATGAAAGAAAAGTGATAAAAGAAGAAAAATGAGGCAGAGAGAGAAGGGTGCTCATTGAAGATAAAAACAAAGAGGTTTAGTATTCACTTTCCTGAAGCAGAAGCTCCTTTTGACTTTGCCAGGATATCTTTTGCTCTAATTAAGTCCGTTTGTAACTGTTCTCAATGTGTGTGTTTGCTCACCATGGTGTAATTGTGTGCCACTTTATGAAGGTCCAGGCAGCCCTGAGCGTCGGCAAAAGATCGAATGCCCAGGCAGTTGGATGGATGGAGTTGTTTCATTAGATAACTGCAGCAGGCCTGAACCACCGCAGACAGCTGCAGAAGACAAGCAGCCGACAACAAACTCTCGATAGTGTCCTCTCTCAACTCCAAACGTCCTGCAGAAAAACAGACGAGTTTCTGTGTGTAATTCTTGTTGATAAATGTGTATTTATTTAGAACCAGTTAACCAGAAATTATTTTATTGAGCACAAAATCAGCATATTAGAATGATGTTATAAATAGTTATTCACTGATGCGCCAGAAGGAAACAAGGAAAGAGCCGGGGGGTGAAAACTTTTGAACAGTATAAAGATGTCCAAATTTTTCTTATTTTGTTGAATCATCATTTTTTTCCCCATTTCCTACTGCCCTTCGGAAGCAACAGAAGATACCTGTATGTTTCCCAGAAGATAAAATAAGTCCAATTTACCTTGATCTTCAAATTCAAAAAGTTTTCACGCCCCGGCTCTTAATGCATTGTGTTTCCTACTGGAGCATCAGTGAATGTCTGAACCTTTTTTAATAGTTGTGTTTGAGTCCCTCAGTTTTCCTCAGTGTGAAAGATGGATCTCAAAATCATACAGTCACTGCTGGACAGGGTTCAAATATGCAAAAGATGCTGGAAAACTGAAGAATCTGCAGGACCTGGAGGATTTTTCTGAAGAACAGTGCTTAGTTTACTGTTCAGAACGAACAAGGGACTCACCATCACAAAATAAAAAAAAACAGTCATAGATTTAGGTAACCACACATAGTATTAAGAACCAAGGGTTCCCAAACTTTTAAAGGCGGTTAATTTCAGCTATTTTTTTGGTCTTGTGGACTATATGTAAACATCTTTTATATAAAATATCTTACTCAGGACAGTACTAAATAAAAAATAACATGCATTTTGTATGATATTATGATTTTATTTGTTAACATTATTCACATTTTCACAGATTCTGCAATGGGTTCACAAACTTTCGCATAAAACTGTAACAACTTTTTTATGTTAAAATAAGCATGAAAACATTTTTAGTGAGCAATCAGCTTGGTGAAATTTAAAGTAAATCTCCATGTCTTTGACTAATGTTTACCAAACTTTCTGATGATCCAAAAAATATAAAATAGTTAACTAATAAAAAGAATAGCTAAACGTAAGTTCACAAATAAAATATATTATTTAAATTGTTACTGCCTTGAGTAATTATTCTGGAATAAATGTAAAATGCTTAAAAATTTGATGAGATTCACACTTGGCATTATTAAATATAATATAATTACATCGTTAATTTTTTTTTCCTTTTTCTGATAGTGTAAGTAATGTTTATTTAACCAAGAAAATATGACATTATTTACACTTGATTTTAAAAAAGGTTACGTTTTAAATTTTACATTTGACTTAAAAATTAGGCTACATTTACACTAGTGTGTTTTAGTTTTAAAACGCATAACTTTTGCTACAGTTACGCATGTCGTTTACACTACCCCAGTGTTTTCGACCCACGAAAACTGAGGCTTTTGAAAACGCTGCAGACCCCGTTTTACTTTGAAAACTCAGCTGTTGCATTTCAGTGTAAACGGACCAAAACAGATACTTCTGAAAATGATAGCATGGCTGCCCACATTTGCTCTGTGTATCCTTGATGACTGTGTAGACAAAATCATACTCATTATAAATGGTCATATGACATGCGTTTTCTGTTGTGTAGTGTGGACAGAGATAATTTCTGAAACACAGTAAAAATGTCAGTGTAGATGAGAATCGCTTTCATTATAAAACACTGTTTTAAAATGAAAACGCTCTACTGCAAACAGGCCTTTAGTGTGTATCTAATGTGTACATCTAACCAAGCATTCCTAACATTCTCTTCCAGATAAACACACACCTGTGTAAGCATACTGTACCAAGACCCATAATGCATCTGGATCCACACCCTCCATTTTGATCTCCTCTTGTTTTGCCTCTCGGACATCACTGGTGAACATTGCCGCAAAGTAATCAGACACCGATGAGAGAACCAGTCTAAGACAGAAAGAGAGAGAGAAACATTATGATACGATATCTCACCGAGTGCCCACATGCTTTTACATGCTCTCATTTTTTTACGCATACTGTTCATCGTCTGGATGACTGAATAGACACTTTTGTGTGCTGCAGGTAAAGCATGATAAAAAGTTAAAAAAGAAAACAGACAACTAGAGAAACAGAGAGAGAGTGGGAGAGAGATTACAGTAAGAGACAGGATTTGAGGATCTGTTAACTGAAGCATGGTAAAATGAGGATTTCCTATTCAAATCCAGCTCTGCAGACAAAGATATTCACATACACACACACACACTCAGTCAAAGCTTGCGGCTTTAAATCTATTAGACTCATAGCCAAAATGCTAATTACTATATCAAAGAGCTGAGTGTGTGTGTGCTTGTATTACTGTTTGAAATGAAGGCAAACTTGTGAGGTTAGCTTTTGTTTGCTTTACGTATTAAGTTACTAAGCAATTTTATAGCTCTGCTTGCATGTATGCTGGTTGTGTTTAATAAGATTAATAAAAAAAATAGATAAGTCGCTAACATTAAATATATCAAACCAACTGACAGCCACTAAACCTTATAAATTCCACATCAACACTGAACTAGAAATAAAAAAAGTTTTTTATATCATTAGCTGTCTAGGATGGCGAAGGAGAAAATGGTTTGTGTAACATTAGCAACACATTATTAGCTGTCTGATAATGCAGTCAAGTCAAAGGCTAATGATATCAATTACCATTACGTTTCTAAGGTTGTGCATTACCATTCTGATGCACTGACTTGTAGACAACCCTACATAATTCACTCTTCTCTTCTGAATCAGTTCAACACATATGGCTAAACTATTGCCATTTGCTATTGTATAGTTTCCTACTTCAGTTAACCTTTTGTTTGCACTCATTTTTAAGCATTGTGATTTAAAAACAAGTGATTTTTTGCTGTTATAACGCAATCATCGACGAAGGAGAACTCATTTTGCTATATACGCACGCTGTCTGAGAAACTCTGTCAGCACGCATTTGAAGACGGTGCTCATAGAGTGCGGGAATATCGAGTTATTTTTGCCGCCTTATAGGCCTTGAACGGTTAAATACACACACTTATTTGTGTCAAGTATCCTCGAAAACACAGTAATTTATGCAACCTGGTGTCATGACAAAAACTTACCTGGAAGAACTTTTTTGCGAGACGCAAAATACTGACCAGTAAGTACATATCACTGTAGTTTTCGAAAGACATGAACACTAGAGGTGGTAAAACAGCGAGCATCTTTAATCATTTTCATACACAGTTATGATTACAGCTCCATATGTTTCATATTCCGGTGTTCTGACAAATAATGCTACCTATCAAAATATGCTACCAACACTGTATTTTTAATACAGTAAGGGTAGGTTTAGGGTTGGGGTAGGTGTACATGTCAAGACAGCACAAATGGATACAACACTGGATGTAACAAGCTTGCTTGGTAGCTCAATAACTGTAATTATTGTACAGTACATCCATGTACCATCTAGCCTTTACCATAAAACGTACCATATGTACGTGCACCTGTTCTAGGGAAAAAAACGAACACTCTTTTAGCACCACTCAGTGGAGATTTCTGTTGGAAACTGCAGTGATATGTACTTATTGGTGTGTGTAATTTGCGTCTCGCGTAAAAGTTCCCCCAGATATGTTTTCGTTATGAGATCAGGTTGAATTTAGGTCTTAAGAGAAAGCAAACAGCTGAGGAAGAAAATACATGTGTAACTGTATAATGGAATCTGGGTAGCTCTTAAAGTGACAGCAGTCTTTCTGTCACTCAAGTTATTCAAACAAAAGAGAGAAAAATCCCTCACTGCTCTTAATAACTTTAATAAGAAGAAACACATATTAAATTGACACGTGAAGAATATGCAGTGTTTTTTAAACATTTGATTACTTTATACAATGTCTGTATTACTTCTTTATTTGTTCATTTGTAGGTTTTTTTTTTGGTTCTATTGCTTGTAATTAGTTTCTTATTCTTATTTAATCACTGACTGTCTACTTGATTTACCTGAACTTGATTGTTTTTTCTTTTTTTAATTTAGGCTAGCATTAGTTGTTTTGCGATATTGACACCAGTGACAAGAATTATGAAATTTCAACAGGTATCAAGAATTCTGAAATCATAAAGACCTTACTTAAAGCAAAAATAACTATATTGTGATGTATATTGTTATCGTGAAATAGATATACTCATACTGTGATATAAGATTTTCGTCATATTGCCCACTCCTAACTGTAATAATGATTGTTAATGACGATTAACAGAAAGTCTTTTGTGGGGAAATAGAATGTTATGTCTATGAATTTGTTCAGCAAGGGTCCTACAAGTTCAAAGTCTCAAAGTTCAAATGTACCAAGTACATCGATAAAATGGTCCATGTGACATCAGTGGTTCAACCATAATTTTATGAAGCTACGATAATACTTTTTGTGCGCAAAAAAAAAAAAATTAATTCAACAATTCTTCTCCTCTGTGTTTACCACAATGTATGCGTGTGCTTTGGACTTCACATTAAACAACGCATGTATGTGGTGCTACTGACGTAGAACATGCATGTGCTGAGCCTTGTTTACATTCAGAGGAAAGCATGTGCATGCGTCGTGGTACTCTCCAAAATGGCGCTAGGGTGATGCTTAATGAACAAAGGGATGAACAAAGGGCTTACGGGTTTGGAATGACATTATTGTGAGTAATTAACCCTTGTGCGACCTTTTGGACATTTTTGTCCATTTCAGTTTTGTTTGTTTTTTTGATCATTTTGCCTGTGTTATTGCATTATTTTTATTGGAATTTTACTATTTCACTGCCATTTCCTTTAATAAATCTATTTAGGTACAAAAAATAGTTCTCAGGACCTTAAGGACAAAAATGTCCCCACTGAAACCCATTAAAACTGCTATTTTTAATCACAGTGGCATTTAACTGTAAAATGATGCAATTTTTTTAATAGACTTTCATTCTGTTGGCAAGGCTTCAAAAATTTTATTTTTTACCAGATGGTGCCATTTTTTTAGATTTGGCCAATAACGCAAATGCTCGCTTTATTTCTGTTTTCTGCTTCTGCATATTACAGAGCAAATTGGATAAATAATGCAGCTATTATTGTGTGGGTGTGTTGGTATAGATGTCAGAGTGTGGTTTGTATGCGTGTCATAAATTATGTGTATTTTTGTAATATTTGAGAGAGAAAAACTCTACTGCAAATCCAACCACTGTGTTCACCAGCGGAGTTTTGCTGGCATCTAATAGCGAAAATTTGGTACTGTGCCAAAACAAAATCTTCCTGAAAGCTCATTTTTTGAGATATCAACCTCAAACATTAAAAAGTATATAAATCGTATTATTTTTATGAAAATAACCGATCGTTACACTGGATAAGACCCTTCTATCTTGGCTGGGATCGTTTACAACCACATTTGGGATCGTTTAAAGCCGCATTTAAACTGCATTTTGGAAGTTCAAAATCGGGTCACCATATCAGTCCATTATATGAAGAAATATGCTGAAATATTTTCCTCAAAGAAGATAATCTCTTTAGGACTGAAGAAAGAAAGACATGAACATCTTGGATGACAAGGGGATGAGTACATTATGTGAATCTTTGTTTTGGAAGTGGACTTGTCCTTTAAAAACAAAAATGTCCCCATTGAAACCTATTAAAACCCATTAATCGCAGTGCCATTTAACTGTAAAATTATGCAATTTTTGTTAACATGCTTTCACTCTGTTGGCAAGGCTTTAAAATTTTATTTTTTTACTATTTTTTTACCAGATGGTGCCATTTTTTCAGGTATGGCCTATAAAGAAAATACTCGCTTTATTCCTGTTTTCTGCTTCTGCATATTATAGAGCCAATTGGATAAATAATGCAGCTACTGTGCAGAGTGTGGTTTGTATATGTGTCATTAAAAAAAAAAACTGTGTATGTGTATGCGTGTGTGTTCTTGTAATATTTGAAAGAGAAAAAACACTGCAAATCAAAAATCCAACCACAGTGTGCACCAGTGCAGTTTTGTTGGCACCCAATGAGGAAAATCTGGTACTGCGCCCAAACAAAATCTTACTGAAAGCTCATTTTTTGAGATAAATTTGGAACACAACTTGTTTAGATTTATGGCTTTGATTTTCTAGCAAGTTTAGAGTTCAACGTGTTTCATAAAATATATATTTTATATAAAATATTGTTCATAAAGCATTTTCATAAACTTCTCAACCTCTAAAACTTTTTTTTTGGTTTCACTGTGCTCCGTAGCTTCACATTTTTATGACAGTTTTTTGACATGGACCTATGGACCTATGTGTAACTTTTTTTATTGACGCACAAAGTTTTTGGGTGAACTATCTCTTAAAAAAAAATAACTGAGCAGCTGAAATGGGTTTGGTTCAGTTTCAAAAATGTACAAATGAGATGAATCTGCCTAAACATGAAATTGTTAAAAACTGTTCTGAGAGTGTGTTGCCTCACTCCGGCACCACTGGAAGCAGGTACATTCAAACATAGGGATATGGTAACATATGAAGCTGGTAATGGTGAATACTCACGCAAGAATTATGATGAAAGCGAAGTAATGAGGGGAGACGAAAAGAGAAAGAAAGGGATCACAAATGAGGCTTCAGCACAGAAGCGGGGAGTGAAAGTACATTAGAGACTGCGAGACTCATTTAGCAGCATGAGTAACACTCAACATTTGTCCTCTGCCACTCTCCTTCACTCTCTCGTTCTACACTTTCATCACTGAGCAGATTGCTTTTAAACCTTTCACTTTACACACAAAGCAAAATAGCAGTTCTCTGTTTTTACTCATATTAGGGTGTCACTGAATGACTGATTCAGCTTTCTTGTAAGCTCTTTCTCACAGCAGCCTGAAAGTCTGTGTGCTAAAGCAAGATTTTAGGGATTTTAGGTTGCAGATGGTGCTCTAGTTAGAAAAAAAGAAGTACAAAGGCTATTCGCTATAAAGTGTATGTGTGTGCATTTGTGCATCATTATAAATAAAACACCAGCAAAACCTTCCAGCTGCCTGAGGCAGCCCTGCAATCAGCAGAACTATGCCATCAACAAACACGTGGAAACAACACAAAGAGAAGGGTAAAATAATGAAGGAGAGGAGAGGATGAGCAGATCAGAGAAGAACAGAGGGATGGAATGCCAATGTGCTGCTACGCATATAAAGGTGATTCTTCGATTAGAGAATGGTTTTGGTTTTGAAGGATAGAGCTGTAAAAGTTTGCTTGTTAACACTTGCAGTTAATATATTTTCTGTTCTATTAACACATTTATTCAATACAGCAACATAAACGCTACATTCTCTTCCTTGTGTTTACCAAAAACTGATTGGATTGGAGCTGACACACACGGAAGTCCCTAGCGAAGCATGCGTTTGTAAGTAAATATTGAAGACAGACCATCTCTATGGGTAATTTATTTATAAATGAAAACAAATAGAACGCTTAACAAAGGTAAAGTCATTTGCATTATATCTTCAGTGAAAATTAACTTGTTCCCATGAGTGAAATACTGTCATGCATAGAAATGTTAATGTGAAAGTTGTATATTATTAAATTCTGTGAGTGTATTTCCAGTGAATTTTAATGCAGTTTGAGAAATAAAACCTGCTGTTTGTTACAGAACCTAATTATTACAAATAGGCCTGTTATTTAGCTTCCTTTAAACCAAATGCAGTAACATGTTCACTACAAAAAATAATAAAGAAAAAATAAATGAATAAAAAGAAATAAAAATCATTAAACATTTGAATCAATTTACATCCCATTTCAAATGCTTAAAGATGTACAAAACAGTATGCATCTTTAAAAGTTTTGTCTATAGTTACTTTTTAGCAAATTTGCCAATGTAGCAGAAACCGTTTGAAGATCAAAAGTGCAATTTTTTGTAAGATCTTAAGAGTAAGTTTATTGGGTATTGGCCAAACCAGTGATATTTTAATTTAACATGAAAGAAAAAAATCCTGTACACCATCCAAGCTTGTAAAAAGTATCAACGTTAAATGTCTGACGAAGGTGAAACCAAAATAATTAAACTGCAGGTGTGCAAGGTTAATTGTTCGCTGAATAATTTTAATGTGTTTAAAATGTTTAAAATCTGCGTGCATTTGTGTATGAAGGACTGAAATTTGGTGTAGTTCAGGCACTGAAAAGGCCTGCAAAAAAAATAAAAAAAACCTCTCCAAGCTGGATTTAGATCTTAAGAAACTAAGCTGGAAAAACATTAAAAAACATTAACAGTATAAAATATTCTCACATGCAACAAAATGCACAAACACATTTTGTAATAAATATTTTCTAATCTATGTTTTGTATGTACATTACACAATCCACAGAGATGACTTCATATCTGTAACTGAATACATAAATGTAAAGTCATTTGCATTTGTACTCTGAACTGAAAATATATGTGAATGCACTTTTGCATTTTTAATAACTTTTGAGACTGTTATTCCACAACACTGATTTACAAATATAAGTAGCTTAATCATTTAACATTGACACACAGTAAGAATGGATGCCGTTTGTGTCTGAGGTCACATCTCAAGCGCCCACCTCTCCATAAATCTAGCAACTATCAAGTGAAAAATGGTGGCTGAGCAGTTGTCAATCCATCAGCATCACAGGGGAACCTTGCTTGTCAAATGCAACAACGCTCATCAATAATATCAAAATCTGACATATTCAGTGCAGTGCAAATATACAACAAGCACGTCACAACCAAATGACATTCGCTCAATACTGATTTCAAACTCAGAAGCTGAATATAGTCTAAAATGAACCACTTTCCCCTTTCAAACACATACATTTTTATTAGTGGTTCAAGCGTGTAGCGCTGAAACCCTATTGTAATTGTTAGAACGGTCACGGATCAGTGTTCTTCACGTAAAACTGATCGTGCAGACCAAACCGTAAGTCGTAGAGACTTGAAATTTAGAGGGATGGTAGTACTAACACCGCCTACAACGTGACCAAGGTTCACCCCAACCGGCCTGACAGGGAGTGCTACAGCAAACAAAAGTACGAAATCGCTCATAACTCCTAAACTGTCAGTGGCAGACACAAGTGTCTTATGTCATTGAAATCCTTGGTTCACGTCGGACAAAGCACTCACAGTCGACTGGCAAGATTCTCTGGAGAGTGAATATTATTAGTTATCAAAAAATGTGTAACTTTCGACTCCCCGTTGCAAAGGGATGCCAAAACATTTGAAAGGTGCAGGGCTACTTTTAGTAAACTTGACTAGTAAACTTTTAGCCACTTGATGGCGCAATTAGAGGGAAAAATAAACATAAAAATGTCTATAACTGCGCAACCATTCGTCAACAAGAAAATCAGTATGCATGGTCTTGGACCAAAGTGTCTATAAGCACATTTGCGTATCTCAAAAAACATGGCTCCTAGTGGCCAACAAATTTTAAGCACCTGTTAGACAAGGTTAGCAAAGGCCATTCAGAATGAAACTGGCCCCAAAGGTCTGAGAGAAATTTGAAAGAAATCAGCCACTGGGGGGTGCATAAACGATTGTACGTTGCACTTTTTTTGTCGCACATATGTGCGCTATTCATATCATATGATAGAACTCCTCATTCCGGAGAACTCTGATAAACAATTGAGAAGGTGTCAAAACCCCTTTTAACTTTTGTGAACTAGTCCTAGGTTTTTTGCTCTGCTTTGATCGGGAAAAAAAGCACTGCAGTACAATTCTCTGGACTCTCTAGGTCAATAATTGTCAAAAAAAACATTGGGAGGCTATAACAAGGTCGTTTAGAAAAGGGGCATGTCCAACTTTAGCCAAAATCCTATAAAGCCTGAAAGAAAACTCAAAACTTCACGAAACCTGGTAAGCACATGAATCAGGTGATTCTAAACAAGCATGCAAAGTTTTAAGAAGATCTGACCACAGCTGGCGCTCTAACAGTCATGACCGTTAAAAAACATAACAATATAACATTTCTATGGTAAATTACTGCCTTTTTAAATCATTGATTAGGTAGTTACAAGCTTGCTAAATAATGTATTTTTTCATTTGTTTTAAATGCCTTAAATCGCTTGAATATATATTTTTTATATTATATTTTGGTTTTTAATTTCAATTTAGTTTTAGTTATAAATCCTTCTGTCTCTTTTCCATCTCTATAACTATCAAAAACCATACTCAAAATAATACCATGACAGTTTCAAAGTTTTATTCGTCAAATTCAGAAAGTGCAATACTTGCTGACAATGAACTGTGCTATAAATGTGCCACTGCTGCTACATTCAGCAGTAAATTGTAACTACCATCACTCATCTCCAGCATCTCCAGGGCATTTATGATTCAGCAGCATGGACTGGATCTACAGTACTCAGATCTTGTCAGAGGCCCCACGCTGAAGAAAAACCTGTCACTGGATTTACTTAAGTTTTTGTAGTTTAGTTTGGGGCTATTTGGTTCAGCTAAATGAGAATGTGATATCATTCGTAGTGTCTTTACAATGTTTCACAGAGAAGGCTCCACCATTATTTGCTGCACACTAGTCTATTGTTTTTGCTTGTATTGTAGCGCAAAATTTCAAGGCTTGGTTGGGATTTCAATGAACCAGGTGTGTCTAATGTTTTCTTGTTACCTGTGTGCTGGTATTCTGCGGTCTCCAACGAGGAGGACAACATCACAGAGTTTCCTGGTCCTCAGGTAAGCCTCCATCCGTCTGAAAGTGTGTTCAGCGTGACTGTGTGCCTGGAAATGCTCATCTGACACACACGGCTCCATTGACGCACATGAGGACAAAGTTGCACTGCTGTTAGACGTCCTGAAAAACACACGTGCACAGGTTAGAAAATTCACAAGCAAATTTGAACAGTAAGACTTCATGAAAAATACAGTTGAAGTCAAAAGTTTACATACAGTACAACAGTCTGCAAAATGTCCAAAATAAGAAGGATCGCACAAAATGCATGTTATTTTTTGTTTAGTACTGACCTGAATAAGATATTTCACATAAAACAGGTTTACATATAATCCACAAGAGAAAATAATAGATGAAAAAAGACCCCGTTCAAAAGTTTACATACTTGATTCTTAATTCTGTGTTGTTACCTAACTGATCCACAGCTGTTTAGTGATAGTTGTTCATGAGTTCCTTTTGTCCTGAACAGAAGAATCAGAAAAATCCTTCAGGTCCCACAAATTATTTGGTTTTTCAGCATTTTGGTGTATTTGAACCCTTTCCAGTACTGACTATATGATTTTGAGAGCCATCTTTTCACACTGAGGACAACTGAGGGACTCATATGCAACTATTAGAGAAGGTTTAAACACTCACCGATGCATTAAAAGCTGGGGGTGAAAACTTTTGAACAGAATGAAGATGTATACATTTTTTTTTATTTTGCCTAAATATCATATTTTTTTTCCATTTAGTACTGCCCTTCAGAAGTTTTGCCAGAAGACAAAATAGGTTAAGTTTACCCTGATCTTCAAATTTAAAAAGTTTTCACCCCCCAGCTCTTAATGCATTGCGTTTCCTTTTGCATGGTCCCTCTTATTTTGGTTAACATTTTGCATTTTGCAGATTTTGCAAGGTGTGTGTAAACTTTTGACTTCAGCTGTATGTTTACTATAGTCTTTGTATCTGGTTCTCTTTTTTTAAGTATTATTAATAGAATTAAAGGAATAATTCACAGAAAAATTAGAATTATGTTATTGATTACTCAACCTCATGTCGTTCCAAACCTATAAGACCTTCATTCATCTTCGGAATGTTGAATGAATTCGAAAATGAATGAAGGTGTTACAAATTTAGACCACCATCAGGGTGAGTAATTAATGACAATTTTTATTTTTGGGTGAACTATCTCTATAAGAGCCACTGCTTGAAAGACATTTTTGGGCCCCCCCCCCCAAGTCTACAACCTTCTTATGGGCCTTAAGTACTGACATTACCGGTAACTTCTATGTCAGTTCAAACACTAAGCTTAATTGGACTAAAGTATCAAAGACTAGAACAACAGTAACAAATTTCTTTGTACAAAAAAATCATTTTAAACACAGCCGTAAGCTTTCCTTGCAAAATTAGGGCTACACACACTCAAAATTACACACACATGCACACGATCAATGGATGGATAAATATAGAGGGCTTTAGAGAGCTGTTAGTAATTAGCTTTGATGATGAAGCTGGCCATGAAATACACAAAGCAATTTAGCTTGTTCCCAAACGGCTGCCGTCTCTATTGCCTCTCACTCTCTCTCTCTCCCTTTATCACTCGTTTCCTGTCATTCTTGTCTCTCTCTTTCCCCATCTCTGCAGATTGCCTTGCAATCCCCATTTCCCATGTTCACACTTATTTTCTCTCTCTTAGTAGTGCTCTTGTGAACACATCCCTGTAGTAGAAATTCTGTCCACATTCAAGGCCGCAGAGCTTCTGATTTATCCAGGATCCTTGATAATGAATAGTTCTCGCTGTAATTAATCACAATAGCTGGCAAGTGAGCCTGCAGTGAAGCCGATAGTAAACCCTAACTGCTCCTTTTCAATGAATCACAAGTTAACAGTCAAATACGCCTAAGGACCGCAATGCAAGACATATTCAGCTATGTCCGTTATTGAGAACCAGATCTTCAGGTTTGTGAGACTGCTGTATCAGCAAAATTGGTCTAATTACCCACTGGCTGTTTACATCAGAAATGAAATGCATATCCAAAGCAGATTTTTGTTGTAATAAATGGTATTAGAATCAAGTAAAACCATTTCATGTTCTCAGTAACGCTTGGCAGGTGTTCATTATAGGCCCTGGGTATTAGATATTGTTTGGCATTGATAATGTAGACCCATTTGTAAGGTAAGGATTTTTCTGTTTGGGATTAAAAGCGTAATTTGTCTGACATGTTAGAATCATAATTTAACAACATTAGATTTTTTTTAAAGGTAGCAATGCTCAACCATTCAAAAAGGGTGATTTTTTTACTGAACAAATGTGAAACTGCTAACTTAAATCGATATTAAAGTTAAAATATCTCTATGGAATGACACAACTTGAAGGCAGATCCATTTCTAAGGTCTTGAGAGGTCAGACTATTGGCAAATATCAGTAAAGTGAAGAGCAGTGTGTCGCAGTAAGGGTCTCTGGGGTTTCAATGTGCTCAGCAGCAGGAGATAACAGCAGTCAAACTACAACCTTTTATAAGCCAAGATCTCTCAGCCTTACAGACCATGATCAAATGGAAAATCTATTTCATTCAAGCAGAAAGTTCAAAAAGGAGCCCATTCGCACACACACACACACAGCTTTCAATCAACCATTTGAAAAGAAGACAGATGGTGAGATGATGAGAGAGAGTGAGTATATTTGAGCTCTCGGCTCCAAATCTTTTAAAAGCAATTAAACACTTGCAGTCAGAGAAGTGTAGAAACCTGGTCTATCAAGTAGCCTAGGGAAAGAATGAGAGAAATGGAAAAAAAAAATAATGGAGAACAGTTTTCATGGGGATTTGAGAGCCATGGCAGAGGGCAAGATATTTAGATAATTTTTTCAATTTTGTCTCTTAAAATAGTTATCATACGGTTTCAGAAAACCTGGAACATAGTGCTCAAGTTGTAGTGTTTTAGTCCTTTTTATGCATAATGTCTTCTGTTGTATGGAAAAGAGCTGCACTGTAGTTGGGACCAGTACATTCAAGTCTGAGTAGGTTAAATCTGAGACATAGATCAGACGAGGGTCAAGTCAGAGTCAAGACAAGACACATTAAAGACAGTGTAAACATACTTTCCTCTGAAATTAAGTTTTGCATCAGTAGCTATAGCCGCGTTTCCATTACCCTTCAAATTGCGCAAATTGAAATGAAAAATTTCAAAATACACCCAATCGAAACACATATTTTTCCTATACATCGCACAAAAGTTTTATGAGGTGGTTTTTCAGGCATATCGCAAAACTGCAACGTCGTGCGTAAAAGTCACATGATCATTTTTTTAAAGTACTATAACCTCCAAGAAACATCACGTACTTAAGTATAACCTGGGGCTTTCTTTACCATTAATTCTTGGATAACCCCATTTTTACACTGCATTATGACTCCGACATGGCAACCGGAGCTCATCGCAGTCACTCACGTTTCAGAAGCGCCCCAAAGGCATCTTTCGACACTGCTTCTTTCAAAGGGGTCATCGGATGCAAAACTCACTTTTACATGTTGTTTGAACATAAATGTGTGTTGGCAGTTTGTGTACACAACCACCCAATCAACACAATGGCGGTCTTAACAATCAACTATGGTGGGAGCGGCCTTGGTCGGTGTCCAATCAACACAATGGCGGTCTTAACAATCAACTATGGTGGGAGCGGCCTTGGTTGGTGTGATGTCACCATAGTTGATTGTTAAGACCGCCATT